>JAHZNG010001838.1:0-11437 GCA_027744375.1 Orchesellides sinensis | reverse complement strand
CCAGCATAACTTGAAGCTTTCTAGATTATCCTCGAGTCGAGTTGGGTGGGTACAATGCTTGGTCTGCCTTGCCTGATGAACCGTACCCATGACCTCCTCCATTGTATGTCTGTAGTCTGTAATGTTGTGGTCATAGAAATATTTACATGCAAACAAAATCTCCTCCTTGCAGGTTCCTGGAGTGCAACTCGTCCAGACCAGAATTCATATTCAAGTAATTCTATCTTCTTGGCGTCTCATCTGCCACGTACCGTTCTAACAACTTCTTTGAACTGTCAACAAGCTAACCCCATAAGGCTTCTCTCTGTCTCTGTCCTGTTTCTTATCAGCTTTGCATACTTGTAAATCCGCTCCGCTGCATCCTTCTTTCTTGAAGTCGCTTATTTACTGAGCAGGGAGCACTGAGCTGACCCATGACCACCATTATTGCATGGTACGCATATCTAAAATAAAAAATCTAAAACTGGCAAGCCAGCTCAACGCTCATGTAAAATTGTGAGATACCTACTTTCAGTCAGTTAGTGAACAAACTCAGTCCATGCATAATCTACATTTTTGCATACATGTCTTAATGCACCCATTCACCCATCACCCAACTAAACACTGTACAACAACAATGAACGATAATATTCCCCATGAAACTTCCGAATGGCATCCTCTTTAAAAATGCATTTAATCTTATGACTTAATGCAGTTTAACTTTTATAATGATTATATTTTCATTGATTATTACTCAATTTCATCATATTTTAAAACAGATCAACAAAGACAAGTCAAGTCGACGCCACGCCGCCAGTATAACCTCTTTCTCTGTAAAAGACCTTTGTTGTGTCCAACGTTGCATGCAGACTATCTTGCAGACGTGCTCCTTCCTTAAAAGCAAAATTAAAGTGCTCAGAGTGGTCACTGCTTTCTGAATTCTGTCAATCAACTCGCATGTAGCATTGCCTTTTTTACTTCTCCTTATTTGATTGAATCTGCCTGAATAACGGTTATCAATAATTCTCTGATATTTCAAAAAACCTAATTTTGAACCTTGCCCCAAACGCCATAATCACAACTACAACGGCTTCATCAACAAAGGCTCTGGTACTGGCAAAAGACATATTTCCGGAAACAGGTAAATATAATTTAGTATTCATCTCATTTAAAATGTTCTGAAGATCATAAGACGCTATTTGCATAAATCATATCACCTTCCCAGCTTCCGTGTATATATTGTCATCCTATCCTATATTTGATTGTTACCAAATAACCATTTAGAGAATGGAAACAAAATGGGTTAGGCACTTCTTAGCATAGCATGTGAATAAGGTAAACTATACCCTGTGTAAAATACACTGAAACCATCTGTGGCCTAACCCCTATACTATTTTCATAGTATCTCCCAAGGCCCATACTGGTAACTACTGTATTTTTCACAGAGTGTACTTTTTAAAAGTACGGAAGTGTATTGAATTGGGAATCCCAACACCTTTCCATTGTTTCATAGTGTAAAACCATCGAGTACCCACCTAAGCGTCATCTTTCATAGTGTACCCACCACATTTAAAATAGCATCACAAGGTATGGTCTGTAGTGAACGTGCATGTTTCGTCCATTTCTCTCTTGTTTCGTCATCATAATCCCACCATACCACCCAACCGTATCCTACCCATACTACAAATTTCACATCCTGTCTATACCATAACATACGCCGTAATACAACGTAAGCATATATTTTTGTTAGTAGGTTTGTTCGTTCGTCTGACTCATCCTATGTATCTGTTCTGTATATCTGTATATCTCTCTCTTCTCTCTCTCTCTTTCTTGTGTTACGCAAATTGTTGTTGCAGCTGGAATTTAACAATTAAATTAATTGTTTAAAATTCTATCATTTCGGTTCACAAGTTATCCTAAATTTTTCCAGTGACTCTAAACTATCCTCTACCACCTTCCATTTGGATATTTTCGGGATAATTGCGCATTTACAAAGTATGTAAAAATTATTTTTGTAGGTGAATAAAAAACAAGGTGATTCATATCCATATATATTGTGTATATTTGGTATTTTATGTGGTAAAAAAGGGAAAATAATTAATTATTTGAAGTGGATTTCGTTAGAAAACGTAAAGTGAACGATTTTGATGTGTTTTTATCATGTTTTTGTAATTTTTGATGTAAAAAATATAAAGGCGCGGATCAGCTGAGACACGCTGTAAAAAGTAAATAGTAAATATATAAGTATTTGTGTACACTGCTGATGAGAGCGGATCTACTTCTTTGTAAATGTTATTTGATGAAGAACAGGGGTTGGGATATTTTTGGGGATTTTAATTTGTTTTTTGAGCAGTACTGTACCAGCCAGGTGACCATCAGGATTTATCAGTGAGATAACATATGGGATGTAATCAAATCAGCTGTTTTTTGCATTAATACGTTTTTACAGGGGCATACGTCACTAAGTTGTAATTTTGAATTACATAATTGGGCAATTACATCATTTAGAACGCTACTGAACAGGCGTTGTCATATTTGGTTGCATAATTGGTATATATATTACCCTTGTGGATTTTCATTTGCTTCTTTTTGGCTTCCGGTTGCATCAAAACGTAAAAGTAAGCACGGTGAACGTAATAAGTTTCATTGGGTTGCATAAAAGATTGGCATTTCTGGCATTAGGCTGAAATCGTGATTATTTTGTGGTGCGTATTTTTGAATCAGACAGACATTCTTTCTAATTCTGAAATCGTGAGTACGAGCAGACCATATCAGAGGGCGATAAGGCGTTATTTAAGGGATAATTTAAGAGAGATTTAATTAATTGGGATAGTTAATGTGTAAAGAATACGTTTGCGGACAAGGGAAGGTTATAGAGAGGGGCTTTAAACGTGTAATTAATTTTTTGTGTTTTGTTGTAATTGTTTGATTAATAGGATCACGCACGAATCAGCGGCAAATCCAACAGAAGGAAGATAAGATTAAAAAGGATCCTGTGGGGCAATCACTCTTCATCTCCCCCCATCCCCAGTGATAAAACCCTGACATACTTTGACGTGAAGGGCACAACCCCACAGGATACCTATACCCAGCCCGATTTCCTACAAAGCCAACGGATTACAATATCATCCCAGCATAATATTCTGACCTGCTACGTTCATCATCATCGGTTGTTTTCCAGTCAAAGAGATACTTAGGTAAAAAAGAGAGGTGATTGGTTTTTGATGAACCGTGAAATGGACAATTTTGTGGAGAACGACATGATTGAGGTGGAGGAGGGTGAGGTGGACTTTAGTCCGCTGATGAGTAACAAGTGGCATGTGCCAGAGGAGTTGATGCAGGAAACACCGTCGGTTCTCCGTGGGATGTCAATGGGGGAAGAGATGGAGCGCCGTCGGAAGGGGATTAGGTTCATTAAATATATGATGAGATACCTGACCTTTGAGAAGATCATCCAGGGAGACACGTTGGATCAAACTAAAACACCAAGAGTGTTTCCTACGGCGGTTCACTTCTTTCACCGATTTTACACTATTCATCCATTTCAATACTTCAATGAATATGTACGTTTTTCTGTTAATTAATCTATTTAATCTGCAATTTTACTTAAACAAGTTGATCGTGAAAGCATTGATGTTTGTATGGAAGTTAAAAATGTATGGTCATTTTTATATATTACATAGGTTACGGCCGTTGCTTGTGTTTTTCATGCCACCAAAATTGAGGAGCATATTATGCCCATCCAGAGAATACTAGAGTTGGCCCGTATTAATGCCGCTAGCTTGCCATGGGTGAAAATCCCAGAGGAGTTATCATTCGATAAGAATGGCTGGGCTGCACTCTGGAAGGTGCATATTCTAGCCATTGCGAATTGATTTACCCTTAATTTTGTTTTAGAGCCCATGCTCTTAAAACGACTAATTGTTTTCCACAGAATGAAGTCAGTGAAACTGAGTTCCTTGTTTTCACCACCGTAAATCCCATGCGATTCCTTTTTGTCAATGTTTACGGGTTCATCCTGATGTATTTGAAGAAATGGACAGGGATTTCTATAAAGGAGAAGGATGCTGTCCGAATTAGGGACCGGGCATTTGCAATTGCCTCCGATGTTTATAGGTAATACACTAGATATAAAATTTACAAGCATCATGCTGTAAACAAAGGTTGCACTAAAACTACCAAGTTGATTAATACTAAAAATAATATAATTTAAATGTTTTTTAAATATTGCAGTTGTGGATGTACACTGGTTGTAACGGAATCCACAAGAATGGTTGCCACTATGTGCTTAATGATGGTATTGAAGCAACTACAAATCAAGATAACTAACTGGAAAGACAAAGCAGAGAATCAGCAACATTGGTTTCAAGTTGGTGATTTAACCACCACACAAGAAAAGCTTAAACGTATGGAAGGTACCTTCCTTGCTCATCTCAAACAGTACAACACAGTTAAGGCTTTGGAGGATAAGAACAGAGAAAAAGGCGTTTCTCCATCTAGCGATTATGGGTCAGAGGGCTCTGTTAGTTCAGTAACTAGCAATCCAATGTCCCCCGCTGACAGTATGTGTTCAGATAGGGATGCTGCAAGTAATGAACCGACTTCTCCTGCTGCCAGCACTGCGTCGTCGTCTGATCATGGAATTTCCTTCAGAGATGAAAGAAGAGAGCAGTTGAAGCGACCAGTGGTAGTGAAGAGAATGGAACTAGCACCCCCATGTCAGGTTTCTTTGTCTGTCAAAAGAGATATAACTTCGTATCACAAGCAGACGTCGTCTTCCTCTTCAGCCCTTGGTCGAAAGATGGATGTAAATATACTTGGAAATGAACCTATTCAAAAAAGGTTAAAGTCGGTCCATACTACCCATTCCCCGATTCGTTGGTGTTAACAGAAGATGGTCTAAATGTATTGATACTGAATACTAAAATGTGTAACTTCAAGTTTAGTCTTGTATGTAATCACCTTGTTCATTTGTCACTACATGTCAGTCATGCAGATCAAATTTTGTGGGTCTGCTTCCTTCATATATTTGTACACGATGTACACGAGAGCGTCATATGCTAAGTATTTTTTACCGAATCAATTTAGAATTTTATAGTAAGACTGAATATCATCAATTATATTATATAGCAAAGAATATTGTCAGCTGCCGTCCTAATGTATTGTATGTCTTAAGTATCAGTTAGTTATGTGTGTATCACAAATGGATTTGCATACATCAGGTAGGTAGATGGAAACGTATATATAAAGGTTGAGCGTTGAGCTTTGAGCTGGATTCAATGTAACTTATTGTAACGAGTACGAATGTGTTCATAATGCTCGTTGGACATGTTACCTGGCACATGAATTATTGTAATAATGTGTGTATGTTTTATTGTGGAACAATAGTTGGTGCAATGATGAGAGTGGATGTGGATGTTAGATTTTTAAAATATTATTGTACATAGTGAATTTATAATCCTGTTTAGTCGTTTTTACGTTTGTTAATAGGTGCAAACTTAATTGTAGCGTCGTAACGCGTTGAGATAAACTGAAAAAACAAAACAAAAATGTCGTCGTGGCATAAATACTTTTTATAAGTCAAATCTCGGTGTTATTTAAAAAACCAATCATCAATCATTAACATGAGGATAAATTACCAGTTATACTTTATAGTATAATGTCATTCCAGTCAGTGTCTGTAGTGTTGGGCCATTAAATCTTAGCAAATGCTATGGCATGACATGGTAAAATAATTTTAGTCTGTAAGTGGCTTTCCAGTTGGTAATTGGAGAATAGCCATTGTACAGTTCGCATATACTTACTGTATCACATTACATAATGTAGATTTTATGTCAATTGTATAAATTTAATTGATTTTTCTTCGCTATAGTCATTTATTTGCTATTTTAAAACGCAGGAAGATTGTAAAATGAATGCGTTAACTTTTTTGTAATAAATTGAAAATGTTCTATTTTTGTATGTTAAGAAAGGTGTTTAATTTTTAGCTCCTCTCAATCATCAGAAAATACATAGCAATCAATCAAATTGAATTTTACAACATATTGTCAATTTGTTTGTATCATTTATAGGTTAACAAAGCAAACCGAAATTCTAAGAAATCAAATAAGTTGGGTTATTGTCTACTGAGACGCCTTTGTAGTTTCCAGTACCAAACCCGTGATGAATTTTACCACTTGCCAGGCTTCCCTTGCTGTTCCCGAATGTTTTTTCACCCAATGTCGCAGTCTTTGAAGGAATCCCTGTGGTTCCATGTTCTCCCCTTCGGATTCACTCAGGTTTTCTACAGTTGGAATTATCTGGGGTGGTGTATTTTCAGACCCTTTAGATTTAGAAGAAGTTTTATCATCATCATATCGTTCATATTGAGGATAGGTGTTATACTGGCTTTCAATACGCTTGACATCTCGATGACCTAGGTAGTCAGAGTCGACCTCATCATCTAAAGCCTATGCCAAATACCCATACCGATTATGACTTGTATGCCTATACAGCTTTAGTTCAACACAACAGTTACATCGAAATTTCAAGACTACAATAATTGTATTTACCACATAGTCCTCGTTGAGGATCTGTCGCTTTCTCTTATTGTTTGGATGACCTTTAGTCTCTGATTTCAAGCAAGCGATGACAACACCAGCTAAAAGTATGCAAACTAACGTTTTATTCGTCATCTTCCTATTTTAAATAGGTTTAGAGTTTAAAAGAGAAAATGTCGAAATGCAAATAGGCAAATATACTTATATCAAGTTTGTCGAAGGCCAAGAGTTATGCATTTTTTTCTTTTAAATAACAACGGTAGAATTATTTAAAGGGATATTAACTGATTAATGGTGTATAAAAAATAAAATGAAGACTAACAACTAGTAAAATACTTTATAGGTAAATTATTCAATGACAAAAGTTGAAGGTGGAGAGAAACATATTTGTGGTAATAGTAAAGATATTGACAGGAAGGATGGTTGTGGCCGTGTGGAATTTAATTTTTTCTAAGTTCATCCAGTTTACGTAAACACATAACTTTAATTAGACTTATAGATTCAAACATTCAAAAACATTTATTCGAAGATATGAGTGAAAGTCTTTAAAAGCTTTCATGAAGTGCATGTATGCATGTATTTATGTATAATACGACTTGATTTGTGACTTATTCATGACTCATGACGTAAAAACTTATGTTAAAAAAGATGAATTGCCAACTAATCAAAAGCAACTGATCAAAATGGACCAATTCTTTGCATAGGAGTGTATCGGCAAACTGGAAGAAATGTCACAAATCTTTTACATTTACAAACGTTGACCATTAACTTTTTGAATATACGTACATCCTTAATGGTTGTGGTTAAGATATGTAGTGCTATATAAACGCAAACCGCTGATTGTTGTTCTCCGGAGTCCGGATGTGTGACACCAGCCAAGCATTTACGTATCTTAGAATCTAGACCGTTGCTTTACAGACATATGTCATGCAGACGCTAAAACATCCCCCAACCTAATTTTTCCGAGAGTTAGTGTAGTTAATTATGCGATCTTGTTGGAATGGAATGTAGATAAACTTAGGATTGGTAACATTTTAAATGCATTTTGACCAGTTATCAAAAGAGACTACGATTATTTGCAAAGACTAACTTGTGAGCCCCATAAGCATTTTGACTTTTGAGCTTCGTGCTTTAGATAATCTTAGTCTTTAACTATATTGATATTGATAAGGCATGTACTATGTACAATGCAAATCTTACATGAACATGTAAGTCTTATGAATGAATTTTTAATATACATATATGCTCTACACTAGTTAGTTGCTTTTTGCAGCATTTTAACATATGTTACATATTATAGAGCAAATATTAGTTAGTCTTTGTGCATTTCCACTAGTTTAATTTTTTTATTTCTTTATTCTCACATGCAAAGAACGGATAACCAATTACTTCTTTATCAGTAAACAGGACACAATAAAAGCGAAGCAGACTTGGTAAGATTGAAACATATTATAAGGTTAACTATTTTATGCTGAATACGCAATGTAACTTCAGAGTTGCTCCCCCACTATATTAAATGATTACTTTCCCAAATTTGAGAAGAAATCCTTAGTTTTTCCCCAATGCTTCTTAAACCAATGTCCTACTTTCTTATGAAAAGGCTTGCCCGTTTCCTCCCCGTCGTCAGTTCGATTAGGGTACACTACTTTTTCTGTAGTTGGGGTTATTAGCGGAGGTGCGGTCTCAGGTCCTTCAGTAGAGTATTTATCGTAATCATACTCATCATATCCAGGGAACGGAGGAAAGGTGCTTGGTTGGTCTCCAATTCGTCTGGTATCACGAAGGTAGTTTGAATCTACCTCATCATAACCATCATCCTCATCATCAATAAAACCCTCCTGCGAAAGTAACAATTCAAAGGTTAAATGTAATTTTTATGTGTAGTGTAAGAAGATCTACAGTATATGTAGTGGAAGAAAGCAAATATTTAAAATTACATCATCCTGATACTCGTCTTCACTCTGTCGCTTCCTCCTGTTCAAGTTTGGCCTTCCTTCAGTCTCGTGTAGACTCACAAGCAAGAAGCCAACTAATAACATGCAAACTAAGGATGTCTTCATTTTAGTTATTGCTAAATCTTGGAACAAAAGATAAAAGCAACTAATTCCTACGATTTGAAGCTTTTGAACTATGAGTGTTTTATTGAAGACTATATCTGAGTGGAAGACGATATCTGACTGCTAATCTGCCATACAAAAACAAAGAAAAAACTGAGACTCCAAAATTCCGTAAGTAAAGATGGTAACGGGTAGGACAGGATGAATGTAGCCACAATGTCGTGGTTTAGCTATTTGCCTTAAATGAGGGCTATTTTTTGACCACAGCTATTAAATATGTATGTTAACTCATGAATGTCATAAATCGGAGGATGACAAGGATATTTTATTTTTATGTATATACTTTATCAAATATAATATAGCGTTGCTTGCGGAATGCATGAGTCAGGTTCGTTTGGGTAGTCAAGTTTTTAAAAACCGTGACATATGTATACTATGCATTTCATTGATTCCTGCCTTGCTTTAGTATCATAAAAATTATAAAACCACAAACAGAGTATTAAATCAACTATTAGCAAACCTTGGTCAGAATACAACGTCAGATTTGGGTGAACTAATTTAAGTTAACTGTTGCAGTTAGTCATTGGAGGATGGGAGTAGCCAGCACGCGATGACGTATTTTGTTGTATTGAAGTTGGTATTGGGATTCGGAAGTCGGCCATTTTACATTATCCGATTATCCATAGCTTTATTGCTCGAAAATCCTTCGAGGCAGCCTAGGACAGCAGTTCCCCCACTGAGACATAATGCATGATGTATCTTTAGTAGCTGAACTAAAAGTGCGCCCTGCGCCGTGAAGTTTCAAACCCGGAACATGCCCCTGAGGGATGAAAATTATAGACTGTGCCATTATGATTTCATGAAAAGTATTTTAAACTGAATTATAATAGATTTATAGAGTAGTAAACCTGATAGCCTGGCATCAGCGAACACCCTGGTCTGAATAATCTACAAGTATTCATATTAATAAAGCGTGGAAGCATGTTAATGATTAAGTTGTGTACAAAAATAGGCTAAGTTAGCGTGTGGATAATGAAATGAACCTGCGAAGTAAATTTAGACCTTTTCGGATAAGCTGGTGGGCATGGATGGTAAATTTCAATTTCTGGATCTGGCTCGTAACAACATTCTGGTGGGAGTGAACATGGCTTACAATAATAGTCACCAGCACAAGTTGGTGGACATCTAGGACGACAAGGTACACATGGGGAACACATGGGTATTGGCACAGGAACAGGAACTATAACTTGCTCCCTGATTATTCGACAAGGTGGAGGAGGTGGTCCCATACATGGCATGCAAGGCTGTTGGGGCATAGGGCATAATTGTGGAAGACATGGTGGTGGACAGCGACAGCAGCAGTTGCACAGGCAACATCTACAACATATACTTTCACTTGGTCGACAGCAACAACACCAGGAACACCATTTGTAGCTTGACATAGTTTACCAGAATTTAGTTTGAGTTGTAGTGGGACTACTGCTGTCATGAAATTTAAACATAATGTGAACTAAAATTTTGAATCTTGTTATTGAAGCATACTTGAAATTTTGTTAAGTTACATATGTACTTAATCGGTATGGCATGGTCCGAAATCATACACCATGCGACAGCAACTCGGATGTCGGGGGATATCGTTTCCTCAAAATCAGCAACCAGCCCAGCGTCATTCTATAATATGGTGACCATGGGATTCAGTATTAACATGTTTATAAAAGCGGGCATATCTGTAAATAGGACAAGTCCCTCCTTACATATCTTATGTATGTACATATCGGAACGGATGTCAGTCTAATGTCTACAGGCCAGGGCAAACCAGAGTTCCGGATGCTGTGAAATGAATCTTTATAATACAAGCAAACCGACCGCTATTATTACGCTGTATCATAATCATACTTTCGTATTTTCCATGCAGAGAAACAGGTCCTTTTTGGAAATGAACGATGCATATAACTATAAACTTTCAGGCAGGGATATATAAAGCAATAAATTTTATAAAAGAGAATATTTTATACACTTAAAGGTAAGCCATAGATGAAGTAGATCAAGAGCCAAGCAATGACGTTTTCAACTTAAGTAATATTATGTTGACAGTGAATTTAAATTTGCAACGTGGTCTAGCCTCTGTCTCCAGTCCAGGAAGAGGAAACTATATTGCATCACTGGAAGTGTTAAAGTTCCAGCTTCCAAGCATTCATGTTTGTAGCTGTATCTAACGGCATATAAAGAAATCTTATTTATGTACCGTGGGTTCCGAGCTTTCATTTGCAAGGTTTATTTAGTGTGTAGACATAGACAGGATTCATGCTACAATGGTAGAAATCCACAAAGTCACAGCCTTGTGTTAAAATAGAGACGAAAGGTAAAAAACAAATGGAGACACCAGCTCTAGAAAGAAGGAAAGTAGTAAATTGCGATAATGATGATTTATTTGCTTTATCGAAAATTAGCTTCGAACAAGTTGGCCGCTTCACTTGGGCACTAGTATCTCGTTCATGATCATGACTTTACGCTTTGTTTGCTGAAGCATTGTTCGACCTTGTGTATTCGGATCTGTACGTTTGTGAAAGAATATTATCCTTTTTTATATATAACATCGCATGACGAAAGTCTATTTATATAGAGCGTCTAAAAAGGGTCTTTGGGATCCATTTTGTATGAACAGATGTACATAGGGAATGATAAAAAGTACTTTGTGGGGATTACATAAGATGCTCCAGATAGACAGGCTGTGTTTGCAATACCAAGTCAAGGTTTTTGGTTCTATATTCTGTAGCTCCGAGCTATCTAACTTTAGTCAACCCTGATTTGATTTTGGTTTTATGAGCCCTCAGTGATTCATTGTTGATGCTTCAGTGGAAT
>JAHZNG010001837.1:0-26321 GCA_027744375.1 Orchesellides sinensis | reverse complement strand
CATAATGTGCGTTTTTGTGTGGTGTTAAATTTAATACAATACATGTAAACTTATATACGACCTTTTTAAAATTTACCAATAAACAAATACATATTATGAAAATAGAAGCTTGACTGTTGATTGATTTGAACACATTATATTTTATGCTTGCATAATAGTATTCAAATTGCTACATATGATCTGCATAGAAATATGACAACCGATAATTTCTCAATCCAATCGCTGGAAATTACAGGAACCCATAAAATATACGATCTGCGATCCTCCCTCATGCTATCCTAGAAGTGGACAAGAAATAGAAATCTTGACTAATGAAGCGATTGGATAAAGACTTATATCAATCTAGCATCCGAATCCAGACACTAATCCGAATCCATTTAGTACATCAAGTGTCTGGGACTGGGACTTAGCTGTAGCTGTTGTAACATTATAAGCAAAGCAGACCAGAGCTGAGCAGAACTCATATGAAATGAACCACCGAACGAAAAAGATATGTATATGTATAGAATATAGAATAAAAGTGAACATAGGATTTACAATTTAGGTAGGATTGAAAGGATCCAAGTAAAAGCATTCTTCTTTTTCCTCATTTTTACTTCGTCGTTTCTGGCGTTTCGTAAGTACTTTCAACTTCGCTCGTAAGTAAAAGTACAATTCTTTTACGAAAAGCTTAGAATTTATTACCGTAAAATCAATTCATTGTGGAGATTGAAGGTTAGTAATTTTTGTAATTTCATTAATAAAAACAGGTGGCTGGAGTTTTGAGTTGACATAGTTTATGCGTAAAAAATCGGGCAAACACAAGTAACTTTATAGTTGTCCCTGACCTTCATAGTTATTTGATCGGTAATTGGTAAGTATAGTTATTATAATACTTTTTTTAATTTCTTCCAGGGCCAAACGCTGAATTTTACCACGTTGCACGTTACTGATGACTGAAGCGAGCAAGGCCGGCGAATCTAGTTGTTAATGAAGGATTTTATTGCATTGAAGGTTTAAGGTGTAAGTAATAGTAATATTTATTATCGAATTTGTGGCTGAACCCGAAAATCATTAAGTTGGTGAAAGAACTTTCGTGATGAGTAAAATGGGTTAAATTTTTTTAAATGATTTATGTTATAAATTGGTTGTTATTTTAAAGTAAGTCTGTGTATTTCTTACAGGTAACAAATCAAGCAATGGAGGTCCCGGATTTCTGCAGGCGAGCATCTGCAAGGGTCACTCGGAAAAGGAAGACTCCTGAAGACGTTGATCCCGACTATGAGCCAGATTCCTCGTCCCGAAATTCGATTGTTCCAGTTGAGAGGAAGAAGGTAATACGTTCAAAAATTGTAGAGATGAGCCGCAGAAAGCCACCTCCAGGATTGAAATTCATCGAACGACCAGAGTATTCTGTAGAAGATTGGAGGGAGAAAGCGGCGGATGCCAAAAAGTCCAGAAAGTCTTCTGGAAGGAAGAAAGCAACGTCTAAAGTTGCAGCGAAGACCAATCATACTACTGACGGACTTGTGACATTGGAGTATTCAGCGGGGGGACAAGTAGCACCTTTGCAGGGGGTAATGAGAATTTACGAGAATAATATTATTACAAGGGTTGTTTAAAACTACTAACTGTTTTCTGTTGCTTATAATAGAATCAAGAATTGGTTTTGGATGATGCTGCTGATTATGAAGCCATGTGGAACATTGTGCGGCAGCAGCCATTTGTTATGGGTGCTGGGAAGGGACAAGTTGGAGGACCTCCCGAGTTCGAGTTTAAGAGCCTATGGAATTTCGAATTGAAGCCGATTACTAAAGATGACTGTTTTGGCGATATGACTCTTCCTTGGCTTGAGAAGGACACAACGGTGCCTGATGTTGCACCAACTGTTTTGTATGTTTTTGTATGCAATTTTAAAATGAGGGCGTATTTAAAATTTAAATCATAATATTCGATATTATTGTTTTTATTTGTAGGTCAATCGTAGCCTGCTTTTCGGTTGGGCGTACCTTGGACGTGGAAAAGATTGCTCTTAGCTCAAACAACGTAGAATACAATCCTGATAGATTCGCACCATTGGTAATGCGCATGCGAGAACCTAAATCAACTGCGTTAATTTTCAGAACTGGACGTATTATTGTGACTGGTACGAAATCCGAAGTCGAGTGTAAGAAGGCTGCAAGGAGATATGCTCGAATAATTCAAAAGTTGGGATATCGTGTAAAAGTTCTGAACTTCCACATCCAGAACATAGCAGCGGCTTGTAATCTGAAGTTCCGTGTTAGGCTCAACCAATTAAGTAAAAATAAGATGTATGGAAAACTCAGGTATGTCTTAAAATACTTACAAATATTTCCGCGTTTAAGGTTTTAAATGCAGTGAATGAATAATAAAGATACACTTGTGATTTGTAGTTATGAACCTGAGTTGTTTCCTGGACTTGAGATTCCATTAGAGTGTCCCAAGGTGAAAGTCATTATATTTGGGACGGGCTCTATTCTGATGACTGGTGCGAAATCAGAAGAGGATTTGAACACGGCTTTGCAGATAATTTATCCTTTGGCTCGTATGTATGCCCCTTAAAACCACAACAAGCAATTAAGCCCATTCCCAATCCCAACTTCTGTGTTAGTTTTAGTTAAGTACTACTTTCAGAGCATTTAGTTTCTCTTACCTATCTATGTAATGGTTAAGTAATACTTTGTTGGTTACTTACTACTTTTTTCCTATCGGAATACGCTGATATGTTTTGTTTAGTTATTCGTCAATGTATGTTTAAATTGGAAATGACCAATGAACGAGATTGAGTTCGAATTTAGAATGTGAAGTATTTACAACTGAATTTAAATTTAAGTGTTCGTCCTGTATATTTTCGCGGAAATTATTCCTGTCTTTGTATAGTTTATTATTAAAATAGGAATTGAAACAGTGAAGTTCAGGTGTAGGGTAAAGGTCTTAAATACGCCATGGATCGTGAGTACTGTTAAATTGGTTTTTGGAATAATTGACGAACCAAAAATTTGAATGTTTTAATTTAAGTTTAGGTTTGTACTCATTCGACGTATGCGAATGTAAGTAGTTAGAGACTAGTTTTAACTACCTTGTATGAAAGCGAGTAGCGTCATGACCTAACGTTCTGACTGTTGACTGTCCCTGTCGGTATCGAATATGTAGTAAAGGGGTTGGACTTGTATTCAGTCAACGTTTTAACATCACTTTGTCATTTATAACACACGGATTTATTAGTATTACTTGCACATTTCTAAACTACATTTAATTATTTAGCTACGTAACATCTAATTTGGTTTTACTTTTAGTTTTAAGTACTACTTCGGTACTGTCTTCAAAAGCATCAATCAGGACAGTTCATGTATTTACCTTAGTGCACTGAATCCTCCAAAAATTGCCCCTGACGCCATTCCAATGCAGAATCCAAGCATGAAACCCGTTTTTACTCTGTCAAAGCATGATGGCCCTTGTTGTTGATAGTATCCGCCCGGAACTGGCATGATGGAGTATGACTTGTTGTACCTAACGGAAAAAGTAAACAGTGAAGCTAAGCACACTACCACCGCTACAATGCGCTCTCTTAGACAGAACCACATTTGACATTAAATTCAACAGTCAGAGTCAGAGAAATACAATGTTCTCGAAATCTAATCCAATGTTTCATCATGCTCAATAGAAATATTCATATACCTTTTTGCGTTGTGTTTTCTATTGGAACTTCCTATTGGAACTCCAACTACACCTCCACACTTGAATTACAAACCTGCGCCCCAAAAATTGGCTACGGTTCCCAGCAATTACAGATTTACAATTAAATTATTACAGTAGAAGAGGATAATTGATAAGGAAAATGCTTTGTAGGTGGACAATATCTGATGAAATGAAGTACAAAATATTGACTTTCCCTTGTCCCGCTGTATCATTTGGTACCAATATCATGCAATGGATTTCCGTCAGCTCTGGCTCTGCCTACTCTTCTTTATGGAATATCCAATTTACACTTTTGCATACGTTTTGTACTTTTTAGGAGTGGACTTAAATATGTATGTAATCTAATTTCTTTTATTTAAAAAATTAAGTGCAATTTTATGTTGTCCATTTTAATTTGACTTTCTCTCCAGCTATTGTATAAAAACCCATTTAAAACCGTATGCATAACGTTGAATGTGCTCTGATGTGATATGCTCAGAGCCTCAGAGAGAAGCCGATATACAATGGTCATTTTCATTCATTTGAAGCTTCAATTTCAATCTGTCCAATGCAAGCTCTATATTTTGTTTCTATTGCAGGTGGCAGGTTGAAGCTGAGTGAGAAGATAGGATTAAAGTTGAAGAAGGAAACATCTGGATGGTGGATGGTGGATTCGATTGATTTGATTACTAAAAGATTGTAGTTGGACTTTAAAAGTTACTTGTTAAAACAAATTACAAACAGTTATGAAAGGGCATTTAAAAAATAATCCACTTAATCATAAGATTTATAGGACATCTGAATTTTACCGTTTTATTTTAAAGCAGAATCTCAACTTCTTGTCTATCAGAGTTCATGGTTTCTTGTGCCTAATCCAGTCAGTTTTTTTTAAATCATAAAATTAAGATTGTCGGCGTTTTTATTCCTTTTCTTTCATCATCATTCTTAGTTTATGGTTCCTTTCTTTCACTGACAATTACATTGTCAGTATTACTTTAAATCACGTCATTTTGTAGGGAATTTTATATTTATAAAGTGATTAAAAAATAATTTGAATACAAACAGGTTTAGTTTGACCGATTTTTTAAAATGATTGTAAAAAATTACTACGAAGACGTGCAAAAGTTACGGGCTGCACCGGGAGTCGAACCCGGGGCCTCTCGCACTCTCGATCTTCTCGAGGGGTAAGATTATCCCGAAGCGAGAATCATACCACTAGACCATGCAGCCGCTTTCGGTATCAGTGGTGTTTGTAGTCCTACTGGCCAATCCAAGGTTTAACCAGCATCCCTCTTACATCCTTACTCCTTTACTATAATACCTTTGGAACATGGACCTAGACCTGGATCAGAGAATGAATTGATGAAAATGCTTTTATTACTCAGAAACGCTTTTACACTAATTTAGTTTGTATTTAAATTTAAACCCACAATTGATACCATAGTATGTATTTAGTAGTATACGATCTTTTAAATAAAGCGTTTTATTTACCGACATGACTCCGTCTATATTGTCTAGCATAATTCATCCTAGGTTTTTCCTGATACCATCAAATCAATATATCATTTATCACCTCTATTTACGTATATAAGTTTTTGTTGGTGAAAGTAAGAGTTAAATATGAATATTTTATCTTCACAATATATTGTTACACAGTAATATTAAGTGGTATCGTTTTTTTCTTTACATAAATGTGAATTTTAGTAGTTGTACATATAATATCGATACTTCAACGTTTGCATAGTTCTTTCTGTCGTATCTCTGGACATTTTTGACATATATCTCATCTATAATGACAGCAAAGTAATAGTTGATCATAGTTAATTTTAGTTCTATAGTATAATATACGTGCACAGTCTATTACAAATTTAACAGGAGAAAGAAATATTAAAGAAATAACAGTAATAAATTTGCTAAAACATGATTCTTTGTTTACAAAAGACATTGTAAGTAATATAATAATAGTGCTTTCTGTTGTAGAATTAGTAGTACTTTAGTCATTCGTTTTCTTCTGAAGTATTCCCTGATTTGTAAATTTCAAGCCCCATACTGCATATGGTAATTAACAACTACCCTACAAATATAGTTGATGATGGTCGAATCGAGTACAACTTCATACGCATATTTTAATCGTTTGATATTTTAAAACAATAATTTAGTACATAGTATATATTCATCAAGACACATCATGTCACATTATAATGTATCATCATCAGTAATAATAATCAAATTTGTGATAAAGCAAAATGGTTCTTCTTCACAATTATTGAATATATGCGAACTTTCTGGTACTGCAAAACAAAAGTACAAGGGAAAAGAATACGCAGGTTAGAGAAATTAATTTAGTTATTAACTTATACGTATACCGCATTGTTCAATCCAGGGGCTTAGTGAAGGGATGAAAACTAAAGAAACAAACTTTACACTAAGTATAACCTGCAAGTTAAAACTGCTTTTGGTCTTGTAAAATCTTTTACTTTCTTATAAACTTTAGGTCTGCATCCAGCTTTAAATTCTACAACTACCTGTACAAGACAGGTATTGCTAGATCTGATCATTATAAATAAAAATATTTAGTTTAGGTCTATTCTGAAATCATACGAAATATCTAAAAAACTTTACAACAAAACTAACAACTATTTGACTCTGGCTAACAATAATTATTCTTATTTAACCTTTAAATAAACTCATTCATTGACTCCAAACAGTGTGAAACATTCCAAGACAAAAATTATACAATACAAATGTTACTCCATCATCCATTACAAAGTCTTGAGATAATTATTATACTCTATAACACCAACTTTGGCTACATCAACGGCAAACTCTGCGTCAGTGCCCGTGCAGAGCATGTCAACCGAAATGTACATAGGCTTTTCTGGATCAAATTGAGCACGGCCAAGTTTTTTAAGAAATCCAATCCGCTCTCGTACCCTCCTCTCCCTAGTCAGAAGAAGCATGGGACTTCGAAGAAACTCAGCATGGGAAAACTTTTCTTCATTATGTAGATAATCAAACCTCCTCCGCAGCGCTACCGGAGCTATTAAATCCCAACAAAAATTACAGTTTTAATACATACCGCATCTCACATAGTTTACATTCTGTCAGAAACACACTAAATCTGGTACAACAATCACTGGAAATAATTTATAAGAAACTTGGTGCGTAAATTGTCAGTCAGAGTCACCAAACTTCTATCTACTTTCCTTAGCGTGTTAGTGAATACTTTACATTTACATGCAAAAAAAGAAGAGAAGACAAAGTTTACATCATCAAAATGTACATTTTGCCATCTATATGATCATACTTTCTTTCCAAATTCTAGGTCGTGTTAGAAGAAGCTTAACGATTTCCTCGGAAGTGAATCCCATTTCCTCTTTGATTGTGAACGTGACATCTTTAACACGTCCCAAATGGTAAGTTATTAGTTTAGGACCGCTAGTCCCAGCACTTGCCAGCTCTCGCACTTGATCACCAGTCAAGTTGAAATAGGTTTGGAAGAACCCAAGGCGACGATCGATACGTGGCACACTGTATCCAAACCAAAAGAAGAGAATATATTATTACCGCTTTCCCCATTATTTTTCCCCCTTCTTAACCCACAAAAATATACTCTTGTCTTGAGAGAAAAAAGCTTTTTAAGCTTTAGTTGCTGCTCAAGGGATTGGAAAATGCATTGAGTCCCGGAAGAAAATAACACTGTTGTTGTGTTAGGTTATATACCCAATGTACTAACTATGTACATTACAACTTACAACCCAAATTACCATAAAAAAAGAGCAAAGCAGCATATATTCGTAGCATAATGTCCCGAAAAAAAGTAAATAACAGTTTGAGGTAAAAGAGAAAAACTTTTTGCACAAAAAAAGTAACAGTAATTGTTAGTTCACTTGCCTGAATGACAGCCAATACGGATTTCTGGTAATAATGTTAAGGATAGATTCATTGCTGAATTTTTTTAATCTCAAGTACTCCACCCTCTTCTCCAGATTCCCAACGTCCTCGTTGAAAATAAAAGGGTTCATGGTAAGTATATTACTTAGATCAGGGCCGTCAACTCCAGCATCCGTTAAAAACCTTTTAAAAAAGCAATCACATTTTTTTACTATCGACACTTACATACATACATTAGGTACATAAAGAAATACTGTCATTACCATAAATACTCCAGTGCCTATGTATGCAATTTTTTACAGTAATTTTCACTCTAGTTAAGTATATCTAACTTACTGTATTACTGGCTGCATAGTCTTGTTAAAATCACTCTTGTAGAGTAATGGAATCGTTCCATATCTTCCTTCCCACTTTGAGAGGTTCACTCCGAGCTTAACGAGCTTCTTAACATTTTCTGACTCATTAGCGTAGGCTCCCACATTGAAGGTTGGAGGCAATGCTGGGCCTCTTCCCCACACTTGCTCCTTCAAAATTTCATCTAGATCGGCATCCTCCTCCTCCACCAACCCATTTGTCCTAGTGGAAAGCTCTTCTGGCTTCCGTGAAGAATCATTAACTACGTGACATAAGCTATTATTATTTATTGAGCCGTCTGCCACCACCACCGCTGCGTCCCTACCGTTATTATAGCTACCTGCTCCAACAGCAGCAGCAGTTGACTGATGCAAACGATGAGTAGTAGTAACAACAATGGAAGAATTGATATTATAATGAAAAGTGATGTGATGATTGAGATTGAGCGAACAACAGTGATGTCTCCTCCCTCTCCGAACATCGTGAAGGCCGTAGTAGTGTTGGTTTTGGTAGTGGTGACGTAATGGCGCTGGTGCTGATAAGGATGACAATGACAATGATGGCTGTGATAGTTGTAATGATGAAGGTGATGTCAACGAGGAACGGAGGAAACACTGCTGCTGAGTCGTTACCATTTTTTGAACACATTGCTTGAGGCTGAATAAACAATTAGTTTTTAACCAGGATTGTTGGCGGCACAAGGCTCCCACTCCTATACTACTACAAGTCAACATGATGAAGGATTTTGGCAAACTTTTCGTGCAAGTCGAGAAACACGTGAGGATTTGCTGTGAGCAGGGGTAAACTTCTGGCCCCTGTGGAATGACTCCTAGTAAATACTTTAGAGCTTGACCTACCGTGACCTCCTAATGACGAGCTAGCACCTGCGGATAATGACGAGCCGGGCACAGAACCATCTAGAAATGCACTGAGCCGCAACGCCCGCTGTGGGGATATTGACTGTTCCTTAAAATATACTTTGTCGCATTCAGACTGGAGATTCTTGGCAATGTTATAAAACTCTTCGGTGATATAGTCATAAAAAGGGACTAAGGATGGGTAGCCACCGTAATAGTAACCTTTGCAGTCTCCGTCAGAATAATAGTCCTCTCTGGAAGAGCAGCCTCCTCCACCTCCGTGTCTCTGTTGATGATGATGACGCTGCTGCTGCTGTTGCTGATGGGAGGACATGCGACCTTTACCTTTTTTAGATGATTTATTCCCTCCTTTACTTCCTCCACCACCACCACCGTTCCCAGCTCCACAGTCACTCTCCTGGTCCAACGTGTCTGGGTCCCGACAACACTGAGGTACTTCTGGCAGAAATGTAAAAATGAGGCAGTATCTCCTATGGAAGCCTCGAGCTTGGGAGTCCTTGAGCGAAAAAGCTGTTCCAATTACCCAAATATCCGACGACGTGAAGGCGACCGAGTTGCTTGGACTAAGTTCACAGGATAACGTTCGAGAAATGCAGGTTTGCAAGTGGGACAGGTGAGAATGGTCGTAATTGCTGTGACTGCAGTAATACTTTGTCCCCGCTGATGGAGCTGTTGCTACAGTTTGAGCAGCTGAGCTGCAAGTCCCGCCACCACCTACACCTTCACAATTATTCGTCGACGTGCCCCGGCTCACAAATCCACCTGAAGCACTGGTGCTCGCTATAGAAGACAGATGCTGGGAGGACGACGATGGTCTCAAACTTTTCGAACTTGTGAAGCCACTAGGAGCACTATGCGAGTTGCTCACAAGTGGAGGAGACTCGTCACTATCGTCACGAAGATCTCCATCGGCGCGAGTAGCAGTTTGTCTGACAGGAGGGGTGGGTATCGGATCAGGTTGGGTGCTGTGGACAGTTTGCACTGTGGAGATGTAGCCTTCAAGTAGAGGTGCTTTGCAACCCGAACAAAACTTTAAATCTGGACACTGGCTCACAAACTGAGGCTCGTTTATGTTCCGTATCGTGTAGAAAACTAAACGGGGTCCGTGAACCTCACAAAAGTGACCGAGTGCTACCACAGTGGACATATAAGCAGGGGGTTGGTGGATTGACCCTTTTTGCCAAAGGGTCACCAACTAGCTTGTCTTCACTGGTAATAATCAAACATCTACTTCAACAATCAAACAAAGAAGCCCTCACTCAACAACATATACTTAACTGAAAAACAAATCTCCCTTTTTTCAGTTATCCCTATCATTTACTCAATAATATTCTTACACAACAATCATTCTCCTTCACAAATACCAATTCAAAATCACAGTCTTCAACCAAACCAATGATAAACTGAAGCATGGAAAAACTTTCCTCTACACAAATCTAATCTACACTTTCAATCAGCTGATCTGTGCCCAGCTCACGAGCTCATTAAATCAGCTGTCACGTCACACAAACTCAGTTACAATCCACCCTCAACCCAAATCAACAAACCACAACACAAAAACACATATATTTATCCACTTCCAAATTACCTAAATGACAAATAATCCGTCATGTGATCTTCTCCGCATTCTCCATATATTATCCTTAGCTGTAAAGATACGACGACTAAGCAGCTGGGTGCATTTAGCATCCCCATATCACTCACAATTTACTCTCACATGACGCATCATCATATGATGTCAGCTGTTGTGTCATGTGCATTTGGATAAGTCACGAGGTGATCTGTTTTTTAATCAAGAAACAATCACAACACGGCCTTCACTATAAAAACAAGGTAATCACAATCCTTTCCTAATTTATCCTCTTTAGTAATTTAATCAGTTCTTTGCACCAGTTTTATTGCAAGAGGCACTGTACTGTGAATCCCTAAATTCCTCGTGCCCTTCATATGTCTTTAACATTTTCAACAAATCCCGGAAAACAGTCCGTCCTCGCCGTCTCTTTCAAGATGCGGTTGTTTCTTGCTTAACTTCCCATCTCACTTTGATGCAAGCAATGTATGTAAAATGCGTTTAGCTCCTCTTTCGCTCCTTTCCTCAGGCTAAACTCTTCTTCTTCTGCAGCGTGAGTAAGCATGAATGCTACATTTGTTCCTTTACTCAACTCTTCTTGAAGATAATATTTTTATGGATAAAAATGCAGACTAACTCACACATAATGCATAAGAAAGAAGAGCATCAACAAGAAGACATGAGAAGGATGATGAGTAGCGATGCATGCATTACAACGGATCGGATAATATTTTCATAGGATGAAATGATGATGATGATGATGTGTACAAAGGAATCAGAGCGTATAGCCACCCTCCAGCCCAAACAACGCTATTTCTGTAAAGAAAAGAAGTGTTTCATATTTTACATTTTATGACGTATGTCTATCTCTCCTTTCTCTCTTGTGTGGTGGTGAAAGCAAATATTTGTGTATATAATTTCACTCATATCTTCATTTCCACTTTTCACACTTGAGAGAAAGCAGTTTAGCTTGATGTTCTCACTGAATTTTTTAACAGCACATCTAAGCCTTTACTTACCGATCCTCTTCTGCACATACAAAGATACTCCTCCAACAAGAGAAAGCGATTCCTCCAAATTGAACACCGCGTGTCTCCTCTCTTTACAGCAATTTATTAATATTAACTACACACCACGTGGATGATGTATATGTGTACGCTAAATAAATCCTGGTGTTATCACTTTTTAGCACCTTTTCAAACTCTGTGTAGTATAAATATGGTCTCGTTAAGTTGACTCTCTCATCCTTTTTTAGGGCTGAAGACTAGCCCACGAACGACTATACAAAAAAATCACAACGACACTTTCTCCAACCATCAAAATGTCATCCATAAAATCCCATTCAATTCATTTCCTCTGTCCCTTGGTATTATACGCCATTCATTTTCCCACACAAACAAGCAGCGCAGAATTTCTCTTTTTTTGTGTGTCCTTTTGATAAAATTCCTGTGAGAGCTTAATAATCTCTTTGTGTAGAGTATGCGGTGTATATATGGGTACACAAAATAAAAGAAGCTCGGCTCACTTTTCACAGACTTTCTCTCACACACATATGAGGATCTCCACTCCAGCCATATCCAGTATTTTCAGGTCACTTGGAGAGAAGAGCCCTGTGAGAGTGAAAGCATTTATATATCAGTTTGATTCAATGCAGGTTTTTTATGTTTTCATTCATACACATAAATACTTACAGTTTGGTGGATGCTTTTACGTGTGTGTTCAAAGCACTATGAGGAGAGTGTTATGAGTGTTCTTTGTGAATATATAGAGCACCAACAAAACATGCCACTTTATGCAGACACATCAACCAACGGTGAAAGTAGCGGTAATAGTAATATCAGATCAGAAATGGAAAGGAAGAATAACCCCAAAGGGTTTTTATGTAGCTTTTATTTTTGTGGAGGAAGAACGTAGTACAAAAGTGTATAACGCTAATGCTTTTTGCTACAGTGCTCTTCCCATAAGTCCCTCATTCTGGAGTAAGAGGTGAGATGAATAAGACTGGAACTGGTTGAGAAAGTAAACACAGCGAGTTTTTTTCTCTCTGTCGTAGTCTCCAATGTACAAGGAATGTATATAAATATGAATGTACTTAGAAGTAATAATAAATAATGATTGATGATGCTGCGGCACGAATATTAGGTATAAAAAGAATGTTATTTTTTGCAGAGAAGATGAGAAAGAATGAGGAAAGGGGTTAAACTAAAAATCCACTTACACAAGTAGGCAAGTGAAAATGTTGCTTTAATAGTTCAAAACATTTTCCACTTACATGTACTACACAGAGAACGAGAATTAAAGAGAATTGTTAAAATTGTCTTTGGTGCTGGAAACGAAAATCTGGAGAGAAAAATAATCTTGTTCCAAATGAGCTTAGTCTTGCTTTCTACAAAGGAGTCTACATCTTTAAAGGTTTTCAGCACCCACTGTTACCCATGATGTGTCTGAGAACGAGCTTGTGCATGGTAATTATTATCATTAGTTTCACTAGTATGTACGTACACTATAATGTTGATGTGTATTCTTGTGTATATGGTTATGATGCCTAATATTATATTATTAATATGATTATTGTTATTATTATGATGAGGCAAAGAATGGACGAGTGACAGAATGAGCCATTTCTATGTTCTCCTTGTGACAAAAAAAGAAAAATTCTTTTTATTCTTGGTTCTTAAATACTTTCACTTTTTCTCCTTCCTTTTTCTTTCTCTCTCTCTCTCTCTCACACACTCACACAAATCAGTCGAGCCAGTAGGAGAGTGAGCAAAAAAGCTGAAGAACTACTCACTGACTCTGACTGAGGGAGAATGATGAAAAATATATGTAGTGTAGTCGGCTTGTTCACTGCCACCGTGCTTTCACCCTTCTGTTTTCTGATTCTGTTGTGCTCCTGATTCTCATCTCTCCTCTTCTTTGAGTTTCTACTTACAGATGAAAGCGGATGTAGAGAATGGGAATGGAAAAAAGTGAGGATAGCATCATGGCTTGGGTGAACTTAAGTATATTACCGTACTTCCTACTGACGTACACAGGCAAACAGTGAAAGCAGCTTGGAGCGTACATGCCTTCATACATACCTTTAGCTAATAGAGAGAATTACTTTGAAGGGGACAATGTATCCTTCCATCTGTCTGATTACGCTCTTACAAGTAATTCAAGATACTTTCATGTTATAATGTCTCATGTCTCCCAATATAAACGGAAACATAAGAAGTATATCACCAGCTTTGAAATCTGAAAGACAATAACCACACTAACAGTCAACAAGTTAAGGCCAAAAGATCCTTAAATGCGTATTACTAATACAATACTTAGTTTCAATATTTAGCTGTCCGTAAGAAACAGCCCTTCCAGCTACTTCAATATATATTGGTTACTCCTTATTACACTCATACTTTATTTGTTAGACTCCAAGAGCTTGGCAGCGGCAGCGGCATTCCAACATCGGGCTTTTGCTAGAGAAGTGAAAGTAACATATTACATTATGAAGTTTCTTTGCCATGCGATGATTCTATAAAGCGTTCGCTTTCCCATTTCCCATGGCTCCTCCATCTCCCATAATAAAAATACGCTAGAGCAGCAGGAAAAGGAACAGGCCAAACCAAGAGCAGTCAACCTTCCCTTTGCCTATCCTTGTGCTAATGCTTAATACTGTACAAATACTACTGCTACTATATACAAGAACCAGACACACACTAATACACATTCTGCTCCCAGCTTTTTTCACCCTTATTATTGCACGTTATGACGATGAGGGGGTATGCATGTCTGTTTTTATCTGTGTGTGTGTATTTTTATATATCTACATTTATGTAGTTTTTTTTCACCAGCTTTTTTTACTCTGGAACTGGAGCAAACGGAGAAATCTGATTCTTCTCCATAGAGGTACAGCAAATAGATAATGTACATATAAAACAGTTTGTTATAAAATGCTTTCTCTTCTTGTTTTACTTTCTCCTTCTTTTTTTCTTCCTTTACTTGGTTCGGATTCACTTGGCCTTGTGAAGCTACTATACTGCTACTGATCTACTTGCTGCTACTGCTGCTGGTTTCTCTCTTTCTCTCTCTCTCTCTCTATTGCTCGGTGTACTTTAAAAAAAAAGAACATGGATTCAGCACAAAAAACTTCATTTGAGTTAGCCATTTCGTTTTCTTCCTCAACTCTCTTCTCCTAAACTTCAAGATAGACAGAATACGATATACCTATGTAGAAAACCACGTAACATAATAAAATAACATTACATTTTACATTACCGTACAGACAAACGGTTGATGCATTAATATTGCACAGTATCCCTGTAAATCTATCGCTTTTCTCTTCTTCAAACGAAAAACGTAAAGAGAAAGAAGAGAAAATAGACGAGCAAAAACACACATAGCAATAGGAAAGAGAGGTGGAGGAGGAAGCAAGATGCTATCCCATTAGATGCCATACATTCTATCACATTACTACAAGTAAAAAATTCCTGTTTTTTTACTTACTTGTGTATTTGCTTCACTCTACGATTTTATATGTATTGTACATATCTAATAGGAATGCACGTGTATATCTGATCAACGAAGAAAAAGTAGTTATTTTATATGTGAAACATCTCGAGAAGAAGCTTTATGCATTGGTTAGTTTCTCTTTCTTTTCTTCTCATTTTATAAAGAAGAGAAGTGAACGACCAAGCGGAAGATGCTTTTGAGCTCACTTATTTCCCTCACCCATGCTATAATACTCAAGCAAGGAAGCCAAGCAAGAAAAAAATGCCTTAAGAAGTTTTGCACACACACACACTCATACACATCTTTTGGAATAAGAAGGCGAGCGAGAGAGGAGGAAAAGTAAACTTGGAGAAGCTGTCAAATATGTATCCCAAGCGTAACTTCAAAGGACTTTTTTTTGGAAAGGCAAGAGAAGCATCAGACATCAACTCAAGAAGAGCGTAGCGGATGGATATCCATATAGCATACCTACACAACACATCGAAAACGTGTGGTTTTTGCTTTCTCCTGTTGTGGTGGTTTGCCATATACGGTTTTGAAAATGATGATCATGGCGATGATGCTGATGTTGATGCTAATAATAATGCTGATACAAAAACTAGTACTGACTGACTGATGCTTTCTCCCTAAAATGCATACACATATGCTTATACATATATGTACGTACCCGTGTAAACTTCTTTATGAGAAAACCGACAAAACTGAAAATAAGACGGGTGAACGGTGAAGTGAGGATACAACGAGCGGATATAAAGGATGAGAAGGATGATGATGAGCTTCGTTCCTAGTCTAGTAGTAATAGTTTTGGTAGTGTGGTGGTGGTTTAAGGAAAATGTACATTAAAGTAAAAGTAGTAATGGTGATAGTTCAGTTGTGGAGAATATGTAGTCTAGTAAAAGTCTACTTTGTGTTCAAATACAAGAGGAGAAAGTATGGCATAAAGAGCTTTCTAGATATCAGAGCCAGATATATCCTAATTCCCATGGAGGAAGATGAGTGAAAGTTATATATGTAGGATGCATTGTGTGTGTGGATACTTGAAGAATATAAAAAAGAAAGATATATCACGACACACTGTTTTCTGACGGTAGCTATACAGCTTTTGAGACGACAGCTAGGAAAAAAGGAACAAGTGAGAGTGGAGGTTGGGAAGAATGCATATAGAATTTGAGTTTAGCTGTTTTGTATGAAAGTAAAGTGGAAGCGTAAAAAAGTTGGTCGGCAGGCCATGCATGGATTTTACAAAATGGTTGTAAAGAATAAAGGGGTCGAAATAAATGTATGGGATTCACATATTATGGTAGTTAGTATTTGCCATTGTGGTTTCTTTTTGGGAATGTGTATTACAATTTTCACACACATGTAGAGACATGCAGACACACTTTAAAGGAACTTCAACCATATATACACACCATCATCATCCTCCTCCCCACTCCTTTTCTACCGCTACACCACCATCATAAGAAACAAGTGAGGAAGCATCAAGCAGAAATCACCATTCCACCAAACATGATCATCATCGTCATCATCATGTATTCATATGCACAGGTTTTCCCACAAGATAATAATGTCCCATTTCTCAAAAACCTAACCAAGAAAACCGCTCTTCTGCTTCAAGACGACACGACGATGATGATGGGAACGACAAAAAAGTAAAAACTAAAAAGAGCCGAGGAAGAAGAGTAGTGGAAGAAACCCAGAAAAAGATGGAAAAGTTCAAACTTATTTGAAAACTACTTTTTCTTCTTCGTCCTTTCTTGCTAACCAAACAGTGGAGAAAGAGAGAAATGAAGGGACGAAGAAAAAAAGTTTTGTCTTGTGTCTTTTTTACTGCTTTTAAGCTCCCTCGTACATACGTGTTAGTTTACTTATGATCCATATACTATATACACAAAAATACGTTTTGTCGCTTGCCATATATTTACATAGTTTGTTATACTCCATACAGTCAGCTCACAACTCACTTTCTCCTCGTTGTAGTCTTTCCCAGTTTTTTTCTGTTTTTGTTAAAAACTTATGAGTGAAAAATGGGTGCTTATTTACTTCCCGTATCATCAGACAGAGCAGCGACTTACTAGCGAACATGCAAATGGAAAAAGTAGAAAGTTGAATAATAACTACCACTCTCGTCCATATATTTATAAAAAATGTACTAACTATGGTAGAATAATGATGTTTGTCTGAGAGTTTATAGCTAACTCCATCCGCGGCTTGCTAACAAATGATGATGTAGGAAAGCAGGAAGAAAGATAAATATAAATGTTATGTCAGTTTGTGTGTGAACTGAATCCAAGCAAAAAACAGCATATATATAAACACAAACTAAAGGCTTATCATACCATGTAAGCTGTAATGATGATGTTGGAATGCAATACAGGTATAAGAACAAGATTTTCTACAGGAGAATGTATTTTTTATCCTTTTTCCTACCTGAATAAAAAAAAATTATGTTGCTGAGATAAATTATGCTGTATTCACCCCCAAAACGTGAACAGATGCTATTTCATTTAACTTTCATTTTGTGTACATGTGTGGTTTTTACTTTTTACATGATGTATGAAAAATATACATTCTTTTCCATTTCTATCTTGTATAGGGTGCATGTGTTGTGCTACTAACTAAATAGGGACTAAAAACTAAGCCAGGTTATTGATGGATATGATGACTCAAGTAACTTGGGATTATGCATGTATGTATCTCTCTTCCATCTAAATGTTAAAAGTAGGCCCATTTGCTTTCACTGGCAGAACTGAGCAATGAATACTAAATTCTCTCTGTCTCTCGTTCATTCTCCAGAAAATGTTTTTGGAAACCTGCTTCTTTTATTCAGCATCGGCTTGCCTGTGAGCTTCGTTCATAAAACTACTTATACAGAGTAAAAGCATACGCCGCGGCTTTCTTCTCTTCAGCCTTATGTTTTAAGGATGATACGATGGGATATTACAAGATATGCGATTATAAGATTTGCGCAAAATGCTCTTCCACCATGATATACTTGTAATATATACAAGTCCTATCGTAACATTTAGAGAATAAAACTGACTAAAGTCATTCCATACATTTCATAAAATGATATCAATATCCTTAGAAGCACTACGTCTAATGTTTCTCCCTACCTCAGCAAGGAGCAGCCATGCCCCCTCAGTTTTCTCTCTTGCCTTGTCTCTTCTCTGGACTTTATTGGAATGAAAATGAAATGAAATACATTATTTTCTGTAAACGCCATACGACATTACTCATGGTACAAATTTAGACAGAGGAAGTAGACGGGCGAAAATGAAACAGGAGGAGAAGTAGATGAGAGAGGCGAGAGAAATACAAGAAAGAAAAATATGATGATCATGACGATGATGAAGATGAAGCTGAGAAAAGCGGACAAGTAAAGGAAGCCGGGATAGATTGCCATATTGTATAAATGTCCACTATTCATGCGATCACGACAGCAAAGGAAATCATGCGATCTAAAAGCAGTTTTCATATTCCCGCAAACGAGAAAATGAAACGTGTTTTGGAGGAAGGAGCCAAGCTCCATGCCACAATAGTAGGACGACCCGACAGCCATATATTTCAGTTTTCTATTCCACAGTTAATTGTTACTTGATCTATTGTAAATGTAATAGGAGCTGAGGAAAATAAAACCAAAACCATGCTAGTCCTCATCATAGCTCCATATTATAAATTAAGTTGAAAAAGGACATGTCTCTAATGTAAAGTATGCATCTACACCTACATAAATGTACATATTTGTCTCGCCCAGAGAGGAAATAATAATAATAGGGAAATTTCAGGAGACATCTTTTATGCTTAAATAGTCTAAAATAATATCTTAAATGTAACACTGCCATAATAATTCTATAATGTAATAAATACATGTAGGTTGATACATTACAGCGGAGTAAAATGCCATATGCGTGCCTTTTTTGGCTACTGTGATACATGTTAGGGTAAAGTAAAAGTCTTTGTCGCTAGCTACAAAATGCCCGTGAGCCTGTTTAACCTACCGTGAAGACTAGAAGAATGTTAAAGCACAAGTTATAAATGTGTATAAAGGCGGTGTAAAAAACTAAAACGCTTTTCCTTCTCTGAGAGAGGTGACGGCCTTTGCAATCCTATTTGACAGCACGGTAGTCAACAGTGCAATCATGATAATATGTATTTACTGCGAAAGCCTCCTAATAAAAAAAGCATTCATAATAGTCATAATAACGTACCGTGTAAAGCCGCCTACAATACCGAAAACATAAAAAACGAGAAGAACATTGCAAATGGAATACTGGAATTCTCACCGTATGAAAGTACATACATGAAATACTACTGGATATACTTTGACTATTAGAGATGCGATAGATACTTAGAATGTTATTGTAGTAGAGCAGTGAAAGAACATAAGAACACTTGCTGAAAAATTGTTCATGAATTCATTCATTCATACATTTTAGTATGTATTTAAGGTATGTATGCAGGATGGTACATGGAGAAAGCAGAACAGAACACATTCCTCTTTTTCATTCTTGTTCCCAACGCTGCTTAAACTCTTACCACGCTTGCTTTCTCTCTTTCCAACCATTTGTCCATGTTGCATATTAGGTATATATAGAATAGAGGTTACAACTGGTATCTACCTAACGAATAATTTTAGAAAGTTGGGAAAGAATAATATGTGAATACGGAAAAAACACATTTTGTTCGCCTTATACCGTATTATCCAACTTTTAACCTTGCTGAAGATGTATTGTAACATATAGGTATGCTATGTACGTGAGAGGAGGATAGAATGAAAAAAAGAGAGAATTCTGAAAAGTACTCCACAGGGCCCACAAGCACCTAATGCGGGTATTATCCGATAAAAGGATAAAAAAATACGAATTGAGCCTATATGTCTCTCCTCCTCCTCCAATTTTTTATATTATTTTTGTTACAACATATCTTTCACTTCTTCCCCTCCTTGACTGAGATTCAATGGTTTACATATAACAATCTAAAGAAGATTTTTGCAACATCACACTCATCGACTCATCTTATACAGGCAGTATAAAACATACAGACACATGAATAGATAGGGCTAATGCGATGCATTGTACGTGTGTGTGTTATCAGCGTTGGGAACAAGAATGAAAAAGAGAGAATTCTGAAAAGTACTCCACAGGGCCCACAAGCACCTAATGCGGGTATTATCCGATAAAAGGATAAAAAAATACGAATTGAGCCTATGTCTCTCCTCCTCCTCCAATTTTTTATATTATTTTTGCTACAACATATCTTTCACTTCTTACCCTCCTTGACTGAGATTCAATGGTTTACATATAACAATCTAAAGAAGGTTTTTGCAACATCACACTCATCTTATACAGGCAGTATAAAACATACAGACACATGAATAGATAGGGCTAATGCGATGCATTGTACGTGTGTGTGTTATGGGCTAAAGCTATCATTCAACAAGACGGGTAATGGAATGGGCAACAACCAAGAAAGAGTGAGACGAAGAGAAGAAAAAAAACGAGGGAAAGGGGTATCAAATAAAGTGTCTGTTCTACTTTCTCCGCCTCCAGCGCTTTCTCTTCAAAGTTCTCATTCTTCCTTACCATATAACTTTATATTTGTGGAAGGGCTACTACAAAAGAAAATATATACGTTTTTAGCAATCTTCAGCAAGAAAAATAACGGTATGATGCTGTGGGGGTATCCTCTCAAGATATTCAGCACAGCTCGCCAAACCTAAATCATTTTCCAGTGTGGCATAGAAAACGGTAGTGGTGGTGTCTCAGAAAACTTTCTTTTATACACACATGCTACCGTACAACACGGGCTACCCATGAAAAAAGCTTTATCGTAACATGCATACCTATAAATATAAAGTTATTATAACGCATGTTCCAACTTATGTTATATAAATAAGTACCTACAACTTACAATCTTTACGGCCGTATAGAACGAAACAAAAATTGGAGTAGGTGGAGTATTATGCATAAGAATAGGAAGTGGAAACAAGGAAAAAAGAACCACATGCAGAGATCAGGCAACTGGCGAAATCAAGCTGACAGAAGAGCTAAAGTAGAGAGAGAGATACAGAAACGAAAGCCAAGAAAAAACGCCAAGCCATCTGGTTAGCACTTTTGTTTGTAATACAAATGGCATTACTATCATGACTACTTACACTTTCTCTCCCTTTCTTCCATCCAAATTGTCTCAAAAAAGAAAAATATATGGAAAGTGGACAGGGAGATAGGAAGAAGAGAATGATACAAAACAATGTAATCACACAATACTACAAACTACAATGACTATATGTATATAGTAGCCAATGTGCATACATATTGTTACTCTAAAAAATAACTACTTATGGAGCTTTCAGACGTTTATTAATGCATTCATATGTGGCGTGCCATACATATAAGCAAAACTAGAGGGAATAAAGGAATATATCTTGATATCAGAACATAGCACCCAATTGTGCCATTTTTTGTATGCTGGGCTACTACGAGTCAGTAGGGGGTGGTCTTTTTTGGATTGTATTTTGTTTAGTTGTTGTTCTGTGTACTACTGAGACTCACAATATCTCTCTCTGTTTGCTACTTTCACTAATAAAAAGCATCGCACTGTGAGAATGGAGGCTAAAGCAGAGCTAGTGACTGACTGCTTGCTGGGCCCTATAAACTTTCTAGTTTGTCCAAAGATTTTTCTTTGTGTGTTTTGAATAAATGTATTGCTATGATAATGCCACAAAGCGGTATGCATTTATATATAACTACGGCCTTTTTTCGTAACAACCGGACATGGATCACACTGAAAAAATCCAAGGAGCCGGATCTTTCCCGCAGAGTTTTAGCCACCACTACTCACCACACCATCACCACATGTTCTGTGTACTACTGAGACTCACAATATCTCTCTCTGTTTGCTACTTTCACTAATAAAAAGCATCGCACTGTGAGAATGGAGGCTAAAGCAGAGCTAGTGACTGACTGCTTGCTGGGCCTTTTTTCGTAACAACCGGACAAGGATCACACTGAAAAAATCCAAGGAGCCGGATCTTTCCCGCAGAGTTTTAGCCACCACTACTCACCACACCATCACCACATATGTACATAAATACACTTGCAGACGTATACACACAAAAAAGACACGGAGACCCACGTATTGCCATTGTGTACTTTTTCAAGTAGAAACCTCGTTATATATTCATCCTTTCTTTTCTCCTACTTACACTAACTAGTCCATTTAATCTTTGCTGGGTAGGATTTTTTCTTGAAGCAAAAGACCCTAAATATTCTGACGTACACAAAGAAGGGATAAAAGTTAAAAGCTTTAAAAATAATATATGAAAATGACTATGGTATGTATACGTTAAAGGAGCAAACAACTAACGAAATGCGACGAAATAGACATTACATTTTTATGTAGTATGCTAGAGCAGCAGTATAGTTGTACTACTATTATTGCAACTGCCTCTCACAACTACTACACAATTGTGAATGAATGGATGTATTCATGAGAAAGTTTTACAACTTTTCACTTTGTGCAACTTCTTGAAAGCTTTATAGGCACTAATTTGGGATACGTCAAAACACCAACCAAAAATAAGATGCTGGTTGAGGAGAAAGAAGGAAAAGAAGGGGGAAAGGAAATTTTGTAGGAATGTAAGGCCAGTCTGGTAACATTTCGTGAAAGTCATACTCTTTGAAGACTCTCATCCTTCCTTTCTTAGAGATCAGCCGAGAGGATAAATTAGTTCTAAAACTAATTACTGATTTTATTAGAGTGGTAAAAATGTGTGCCTCCTTGACAGTATGCCTTAAAACATTATGATTTTTAATAGATTTGAGCTTTAAAGATAATTTATGGTCATGAGTCTTATCAAGAGTTCTTGAGTTTAGACTGATGTATATCTGTTCTCATTCATATCATTGCTGTCCGTTTTCACTTGTTCTTCTTTCCCTGTTTATTCACTGTTTTTCTTTCTTTTGCCAGGTTTTGGCTTGTTGGTGGCTGAGTAATAATATACCTGTCTGTTAAGCCAATCCTCTCTTTTTCTTCTTGTTAGCGAAAGCTATAAGAAAATGGTTAATATTACTCGGTGTTGTACACACGGAGTAGGACAACTGTCTAACTACAACTCATTAACTGTCCAAGTTTTACTGTTTAATGAAATTACTTCAATTTAAGAAACGACTTGTAAGCATTTTGCCAAAAGTTTAGGCAAGAAGAGAATTATACCGACAACATTGTTACAATCTAACCTATGAGCACTCTTACATGAGAAGTTGTTGTCAAGATCATGATGATGGCAGACAAGATTGCATGCAGACGCACACTATTACATAGATTGTGAGTCATGGAAAGAAATTAATCTTTTTTGTGTAAGTTACCTCCATTCACGATGTCTACTCTATTCCACATGACATTTCCTCCATTCATTCGTTCATTTATTCGGCTATTAAATTAAAAGCTAATTATGTGAAACGAAAAAGTTCAAACTTTTCTTTGGGACCAAAAGTACTTTTAATCGATTAATGGAAAAAACGTTTTAACCTTTTTTGTATGCTTGCAAGGCTTTTCCAAGAAAGCTGCTTTCACTCTGCCCCGGCTCTTTCTCTCCCTTAAATTAAATATATATTCTAATGTTCCTATACTCATATCATATCCCGTTGGTCTTTTTGTTTTCATTTTCATTCAACAAATAGAAACCCACCAACGAAATCTGAATACAAAGTGTGCAGCTTAGAAAAACAACCTAAATTTTTTCAACTGAAACGGAAACTGTCTGACTACGTGACCCACACAAGTTCTCGATAAAACATTCCCTAAATGCTTTTTATTCCAGACCATTGTATTACTATATATTGTCTACAAAAAGAAATCACGTTTTGCAGTTTTGTTCCTTCACTAGTCACAGGAACAGGTACACCGTTTTAGGTCATTTACCGTTATAACTTAACCGTTCTTCTTCATCAACGAAACAACTATAAAAGTCAGGAGATTAAACAAAAAAAGACTACCAGATCTTCGTTTTGTTTCCCACTCTCTCTCTAGCATCCAAATGAGGTGAAAGTAATAAGTATATATGCATTATGCCATATACGTCATCGGGTCATCACCTTGGCCTGTGCAGTTATTACTTTTATTACAGGAAATGGTGACGGGTTGGTGAGTTATGATGATAGGGCTCCAGTAATGACAAAAGTTGATAGATAATATTAATATTAAGAAACTACGGATCACCACCACCAAAGATCGCCTTCCTGAGTAGCCATAGATTAATGTGATATACAAACTCCAGTGTAAACTAACGCATGCTTGACCTCCGACCTTTTTACAAGTCCCAAGATATTTTACCCTATCTCATTCAAGCTACATTTTTCCCATTAAGCACTTCAGAACAAGTATCAAGATATTTTTATTTTCTTTATCATACGCATTCACCTACACAGACCATTATTAGTAGATGGTATGGTGCCTCTGTCTTTTGGCAAGAGGTGTTCTTGGCGAGAGCTCTATGTTCAGCTTTCACTACTTTTCTCATCTGACATCACCCATCTCCTCACGTTCTTTATTTTTCACATGAAATGATCATTCCATTCTCGCATGTGTCAGCACCTGACTGCTGTAAGCTGATGCTGACACTTAACTCTTTGACTTGTTTTTTTTTTCACTTTTCGTCTTTTCTCTTGTTCTTCATCACTCCTTTCTCTCTCTCTCTCTTTTGTATCATCACACTTGAGTTCGCTTGGTCAGCCAAGCAAACAAGCATCTTTCTCGTTTTTGTGTGCATGTACCGTGCTCACTCTTTACAAGTTGCTTCCACTTCCAATTTGGTGTAGTAAAGAAGCAGTCCAAATAGTACTTTTTGTTTGAATCGAGAACAACACAACTCCACAGATTTTCTTCGTTAGCTTTTACGCACACCTGACTGCCAAACAGCATAATATTATATATAACAACATAATGGCATATATCAAAATGTATAAATGTATACCAATAGGCATGAAATCTGTGTACAAGAGCCAAAAATATGTTCTCATCTCTCAACAATTTCCCCGAACACTGCCGAAGCAATAGGTTAGGAGGACTAGTTTTTTTTGTTTTATGAAAGTATGATGCATAACACACAGTCAGAATCTGAATTAGTATCTTGGGTCGAGATAGTCGAGCACTTGACTGGGCACACTTGTATCTACAAGCCAAAATAATAATGAAACAAGCCTCTCTTATACGTAATACTGCATTGCTTCAGCAGCATATTAATATGTAACAAGCATGTTAAAATATGAGCAAAAGTTATTTATGCCTTAGTGGAAGTCCCAAGGGAGATAAAATCTGTCTGAATGTGTTATAAAAGACGCAAATTATTTTACGATTAATTGTACTTAATTGTTAGCAGGGATGCCGCATCTACTTTCTCCGTTTGGGATGACAATAAGGTGAGAAAAATTACTTTGTTACTTTGTTTCTTCTTATGTACATCTCTTCTTACAAAATTAGAATGATCAGCGTGCTTCCCAAAGGCATATTCCATTCCATTTTTACATTAGGAAGAAGACTTGCTGCAAGATACACAAAAGTAGCTTTTTTGTAATAAAAAACCAAAAAAGTATTACCAAGATCGAATTTATAAGACTTTGAAGATTACTGTTAGAGTAATAAAAGCCATTTCATTTTGGTCTACCTTCTCTAACGCGTAAAGCCGCCGAAATAAAAGTTACGTGAGTGAAAGTTGAAGGAAGGGATGAAAAAGCAAGCAAAAAGTGAAAGTCGTCGACATAACTTTCTTTCGAACGAAGCGACCAAATAAATGAAAAGTAAAAATGTAGAAAACGAATGGGCATTTTGGTCTGCCGGATAGTATATAATAAGGTCTCGTCTGCAACACCAAAGCCAACGGCACTTCATATGTTTTTCCTTACAACACGACATGTCATCATGTCATTTTGGTAGCCGAACCGTGCTCCCGTTCTTTGTGCAATTTGTATGTATGTATACGTATCCCCATCCATATCTTACGGTTGTTTAGTTTGGTGCTGCTGTTGGTGAAAGGTTTGTCAACATGTAGACACGAAAATCATACCCAAGTGAAATTCCACACCATGCATGATGCATGTATTGAGAGAAATGTAGATGGATCTGGTTAACATTATTTCAGAAAACTGCTTTCCCTCTCCTGATCTCATTTATCCTGCTTTCTTCTTCGGCAAGTAAGCACCACACATATATTCTTATCAAGTATGTCTAGTTTTCCGGCTTTGGGCCACTCTTCATCCATCCGATGTGTGAACATAAATCAAACTGTTTCTATCGTGTGTCGACAAGACAGAAAACATGGTTCAGTTTTTTCGTGGAATATTGTATTGTGTGTGTGTCTGCATAGTAAATGAAGACTAGAAGCGAAAAAGGAGAATGAATGAAAATTCAGTGAATTGAATTGGCATTATTTATTGTGTATCCTTTTTTGAAAGATG
>JAHZNG010001836.1:0-26018 GCA_027744375.1 Orchesellides sinensis | reverse complement strand
CCTTCGATGTAAGTAAAATTGTCCTTTTTCACCAAAATGAAAATACTTACAACGTGAAATGGAGTATCTAATGAAAAATAAAGTAATCGCAGCACCACTGCCGATAATTTGCTTGATATTAAAGATTTAATGTTTATACATTAATAAATGTTTTTTGATGCTTGCCATATTCATTAGCCAATTGTTGTAAGCATTTTTTAATTTTCAAAAAAATATTAACTATCACGGCAGAGAAATTTGGTTTAGGTAAAGATCACTAGAAAACTTTGTGACGATGTCAAATGACTCTTTTATGTCGGATATGTATGTAAACTTAACAGATTGAAAACTCTGCTGTCCTCCTTGCCTCTAGGGAAAAAAATGACATATATGAAAGATTGTTACGCAAAGAAATTTCAGTTGTTAGCTTTAGATCCACCGCTCATCATTTCATCTTGCTTTCATTCCTTTTTAAATGCTCTTAGCAATTTAGACCCGTCAGCTTCAATCAGGATAAATTTTACACTCCCGGCTTGCTTTTAATTCATACTCGATAACACGGAAACTGACAAAGACACAAGAGCCCTGTGAGATGTTAATGTGTATATCACCGGTTTGTTGTGTTATCATATGCGGCAGAAATGACAGCTTTTACTTTTACTCCCTCAGTTTATACTGTATGATTTGACGATGATTTTATATGGGTTTTGGGCATCTGAGTGTTGAACGGCTTTTGCTGGTGATTTGTCTCTCAAGCTGCTTTTACAACACAGCCACACAATACTTATTACATCTTATTTCTTTTTTAGAGGAACAACTCGAGTAACTCACCGCATCACTGCTTTTTGGCATTATTATGGCTTGGATATTTCGGCTTATTTGGCTGTCACTAAAAGTTGTCCAGTGTAGTATAAAATAGTGTACAGTAGTGAGCAGCTCCTGTGATGTTTGTTAATAGTGCTTAGCTCTCGCTCGCTGTTTTATTGTATGGAAGTGTGAAAATATTAGCCACGCTTGGGTTAACTTTTTGACGGTGCGGCTTCTGGATTGGAAATAAAAAGGGGGCTTACATCAAGCGCAGAACATAAATATCACAATGTATATATACCCCCATATTGCAAGATACACAACATCAAATTGTGTACTTATAGACATTTTACCCACAATCAGTCAAAGGCTGTACCCAACACATGTGAACTTTAACGGTAAAACAATTTGATGTTTTGAATCCAGGAAAACCAATTGGGTTTATGCATATTTTATCAAGATTCGCATTCTTCATAGCACATATATACTTTGTACGTCGATGCTTTTACTATAAAATGCTTTTAAGCTTGTACAGTATCACGGGCCATCCTTCTAGCTTTAACAATAAGGTACTTTAAGGTACAATAAGGTAAGTCAAGAAGAGAATTGAGAGTAGAAGAGTAATAACTTTTAACAATACAATGCCGTAAATGTCAGAAAATTTCTGCATACACAAAAATTGCATTGTTGGCAGACTAAAGACACTGATAATAAACGTCTATTTAAACCTGTAAATAAAGTCTTTTCGGTAATCATATTTTCAACCTGCAAAAATAACATCGTTCGCAGTTCAAACAGAATTCAACAAATCCGTGTGCGAATCTAGCTTTATAAAAGAAATCCGCCAATTCTCATAGGACGCTTTGTAGGGATGATCACTATGATTAAATATTTTGATGTAAAGGATGCATTCTCTATATCGATTCTTTTTTCTCATGCCCAGGTTGACAGTGCTTTGCTACATATGTCTTGCCCTTCTTTAGTGAACTCGCTTTACCCTGCTTTTGATGTTATTTATGGAGTCACTTGATAATATAATACATGCATGCACAATACAATGTGTATGCATTTTTTATTCGGAACTCAAAATGCAAAGTAGAAAAAGATATGTTTATGGTAAATCTCGAAGAAGTTTATGACTGTAAGCAAGACATTTTTCAAGTGTGCCAAAAATGCTGGTGGTGATGGTTTGGCTTTTTGGTTGTTTTGATGGGTTAGATGCAATGTTTGTTTGTAGGTATGCTGGTTGGTTTGGCGTTAACTTGGCCAAGTTGCATTGTTCAGACTACTCCTAAAAGAAAATTGCCATCCTCGATTTTTTTTCGTGTTTTTGATACAATTTATATGAGCGTATCAGATAATAACATGCAGACATTTTGTGTAAGTACAAATTTGTGTCGTTTTTTTTCTTTTGTGAACCGCTCAAATGTTCATCCACACTGTAGGTAAGACATCTTTAGATTGCAGTTCTTTTTTCTTGGACGACCCATGTGATCGTAGGCAGACTGGTGAAGAAAAAGGAAGAGCGGCTTCGCTGCCGCTTTGCTTTGACATGTTTGCTTTCAAGATCCGCACAAGAATTGGAGATTGGGCAGAAAGAGAGCAGAAAACAAGATGTAACAAGGTTTTGTAATGTATTCATACAAAATGATGCAGAAATTTATGCATATGTCTTGCTGTGTGTGTCCACATGTCCTTATGTATGTACACTATTATGTGAATAGTGCAAAGAAGAAAAAATGAGTTCAAAATCTTCTCTCAGCGTTTTTATTCCCATTATCCACTTATTACTTCATTGTGTGGCCCACAGGCAAACGTGGCGATAAGCCGCAGAATGAATAGTGAATACTTTATGACGATAGCCGTATGGAAATGAGGCTTTCTTGTGTGTACGTATTGGTGTGGATCTAGGATATTATTAATGATTCTTTACTAGTTTTATATACACACCAGCACTTTTGCTCTTTACTTGCTCCAAACTTTTTTAATGCAAAACTAATCATTACTAATATCTCATATTTTTGGCGAATTACAGGTCTCGGCAGGTATTTTCTCAGTTGATTATATACATTATGGCTGAGGAATAGTTTGCTACAAATTTCAAGTAAAACACTTCAATTTCAATGTAATACGCTCTAAGCTATACATAATATATTAATCTTTCTATGCGGAACGTTTTATAACAAGAAGAGTATTTTATACTAAAAAATTGAAGTAAATTTAATATATTAAAAACTGCTTGCACTTTATGTGCATTTATTGTGTATATTTTAAATGTCAAAACATTGACATATCGATAAACATACCAGTAAGGTCAGACTTTGACAATAATGAAGACATATAACATGATGTAATACATTCTTAGAGCTCCATTTCATAAGAGCCATATAAGTATAAACAGAAATTCTCTTGAAAAACCAACCAGACCAGAAGTTTTTAAAGATTATTAAGTCCGGGTATGATGATCGTATCGAAATCTCTCAACGGAGGAGTTCATTTACGGGGAAACATAAACTTAAGACATGATTCGTATGAACTCGTAGAGAATGACTCAGAAACTTTCGAGGGAAAGACACAATGATAGGATTTTCGCTGGCCAACTTTTTATTCTTCAAAGTATCTTGACTGCGCGATGTTATGCACATAGAGTTTTGCATTTGTGTGGATTATAATAAATGTACATATAAAATGTTTAGTATATAGTAAATGAGCTGTTGTGTGGAAAAAGAGAAGAGTTAGAGTTAAAAAAGCCAATCAAAGAGTAGGCGGGTGTGGATCCTCCTCGACTCTCGTTTGTATGCAAATCAGGGAGCAATAAGAAGAACAAGGTAAGGTTTTCCTTCCATTGATTTCCTCTATGCGCATGGGTTTTAACTTAAAATACATGATTCCCTTCTTTATATGCACATATACATGCTTTATACGCTCTATAGCGGAGAAGTGTGCATGTAAGTAGACTCGACGGTATAAGTTTACATTATTTTCCCCTCTCCTCTTTCTCTTTCCGCTTCCTCCTTTTCCTTCTCCTCATCTGATACAGTCTCCGTTGATGGTGTTGTTGTTTGTTGATGTTGTTGGACGTTGAAACTTCAAGTTGGGCAAAATGCATATAAATATGTATATATGTGCTTATTAGGTCCTCATGAGCATTGCTTTCTATACTGTATTTACATAACTTCATGCTCAGTAATATTCTAAGGACAAAAATGTTTGTAAAGTGTGTAAGACTAAATAAGTGAGTCCACAAAAAGGAAACGCTCAAGCGTATGGTTTTTACATGAAACAAGTAAACTATGGGTTTAAAGCAGATTTACACAACATGTTTGTAAGGAATATAATACATCCATAAATAGAAATACTCTGAGATTATAGTTATATAGTCTCAGGAAATACTATTATAATAGTACGAGTAAATTTATATGCATTATTACAAACATACCAAATATGTATACCTATTTTACAAATGCAGCAACAGTAGCAGCAATGTAAGTGATGTCAATGGAACTCTGTTTAAAGAACCAAACCGTATGTACTGTCATGTTTAGAAATTCCTTTATCCCAAGCTTCTACATATTGTAATTCTTCATGCTGTGGGAACGTAATATACTCGGTTGCATCTGACAACTGTGGTAAGTGCTTTGAAAAGCTGCTGCTGGAATCTCCACCTCGCGACCGCCGACGACCCACATGAATATGTAGACATTATGCATGTGCATACATTAACTCCGGGATTTTGCCTCACTTTCACGTAACTTTCTTTGAGCTGGAGTTAGCTCGTTTGAGTTTTCTCCAAAGTCCTTTCCTTAATGCAACACTGCAACAGAAATGGAAAGTTTTGAATTTCCTTTTATGGTAGCAGTACACTGTAATTAACGACAGGATTTATAATTGCTTTAGGGTAATTATTCGACGAATAAATTGATATGAAATATGCATACATTAAAGATATAGGTCAGAACTTTACTTAAAAGAAACATTTATTTTTTGATAATATAAAGAAGTAAATGCATGAGTAAAAGGATGGAATTAATTTATCAATTATAAATAGTAGTCCAATAATATTAAGTTATTCTTCACTGGTCCTGACTGGAGGCTGGTGTAAGCTCCATAAAACCTGCAACAAAAATACACAAGGTTCAAAAATTATATTCAGTTTACAAGTATTATGCAATGAAGAACAATGATTCAAAGCAGTGGAACAAGCATACTTGACACTTATACAGTTATTGAAAGAAGACGTACTTGGAAATGCAACATCAGCATGTTCTCGCATGCACTTCACATTACACATGTGACCGCGCTTCTATACCTTATCTTTAACCTAATTGGAATCCATTGGTGTTTATAAGATCCAAATGTGTACAATCACGTGAAATGAGACACGGTGACCTATGCATAAAAACTGAATGCGTTTTGTATTATTATATTATATGCATTCTAGTAACACTGAGAAATAATTGTGATCACAGGGCTCTTTATTCGTCTGTGTATGCATGCGAACAGTGTTACATACTCTTTGAATATATGTGTAAAGTGTTTGAAAAATCTGCCATTATATTCTACCCATTCCTATTGTCCTCGAGCAGCATGTAGTATTCTCACACCAGGAGTCCAGTAAAGTGACATCGGAACAATGGAACAAATTGGCACTCTCCATTCTCCTCCAAGATTTTTTTTATTCATTGATCATTCATTCAACTGGAGGCCAGCGGTAGAGCACACTCGTCCATGCTCTCTGGACTGATCGAGTTGGCTTTGCTTTACGAATATCTATTCTTTAAATTAGAAAATGAACGAGGAATTGTATATGCTGGGATGTAGCAGGATAGTATTGAAACTTATCGTATAATTTCTGTCCAGTATCAGGGCAAGCCCAAATCCATGAAGGTTTGGATTTAAGCTAAATTAAGAAAAAATCTGAGGGCATTTAAAAGGAATATGAGTTTAATTCGAATTCATAAACGCAGCTGCTGATCTAAATCCGCTGGTTATGATGTTATGAACTAAAATAGTATTAATAAGTGTTGATAGGTATCAAAATAAAAATATACAAAACTGACTTTTTCAGAAAACTATACTTGGGTGCTAACGAAATTTTTTCCAGAGGACTTGTTTATTTTCTCTGGTAGAGTATATTTTCTTTCTTGTCAGCAAATTCTCAAGAATTGCGGATTAGCAAAAGATGCATACTGTAGGCAACAACTTGAGTGTGCTCAGAAGACTGTATTTTTTATCATCGACAATTTACGTTCTTTTTTTCTTTTCCTCTATGCATTATCGTTTTTTTCTACTTGATTTTAATGATCTGACCAAGCGAAAATGTTTAAATAAAAATAAAAGATCAAAGTGCTCTTGTCAACATACATATGTACATATTTACCCTAAAGAAAAAATATCTTCACTCAAAAACTTTTTGCTTCCGTTTGTATATTTCATTTTTTCGTACGTGCTTCTATTGAGATAAAATTGAATCAAGGGCTCTTATTTTCCTACCTTTAATGCTATTCTTTCCATTTATCATCGTACGTTCATTATTTACTGTTATGCAACAAAAAATTCTCAAGTGTGCCCTTACTTCCATCTCATTAGTCGTGGAATTCGCTGATGAATCAAATCTCTCTGAAGTAAGTATAACCTATACACGCTGCTACAAATTTCAAGTGCTGTTAAACGCGTCAGAAAATTGCGGATACGATGATTCCTGATAAATAGAAGATATAATGAGTGTTGTTCTGATTTCCGCTTTATTTATTTGTTAATGATACTCCAAATGTCACATGTCTGAATGGACGAATGAACACGAGATGAAATGGATGGGTGAATTATGTTAAGTACGTGTACACAACACTTGCATTTTGGTCCAGTGAACCTGAAATTAGTCAACAAGTAAATGTATGCATACATTTATGTCTCTGCTTACTAACTCTATTCAATCTTTTGAATTGATACAGACTCAATTGAATTCATACTCAGAACAGTAGAACCTGAATATGTCCCGCCATAGCACAATAAAAACACTGCGATATTTACAATCATAAGTATTTTACTTACATGCAGAACCTGAGCTAAGCAGATGAAATGAAATTGAATGTAAGTATAGTGCACCCGACCGTGTTCTAAAGGGACCCCTGTTAAAGGTTCACACAAGTTTCCACACAAAAAAGTGTCGTCGCCCTAAAAGTTAAATTAATATATTTCAACTCCGCAATAAATTCACGTTAATCATTCTTTTTCTCCCACTCTGCCCCACTGTAAAAATTAAAGCATACAAATACACATGGTACACTAATAAGTCTTTGGACCAAGAAAGACACTATTATGATAGAGCCTGAAAAAACCTTTTGTTGCTTTTTATCCAACCCCTAATTTTTACTACACAATGGCTAGAACATTTGCTGCGTAGAAGATAGCCCGCAGCCAGATTTATACATATGTGATGCAAACGTGTTTTTTCGCACTCTCCCTATTCCTCATCGCCCCAAACGGATATTATCCAGCTCTGGTATATGTTCCATGCAAAAGGAAAATAATACAAGGCAAGAAAAAATTTGTCATCTGTAAATCTCTGTCCAAAATACTGTCTACACCGCCCATCCATTAAATGTTTTGGTCAAAAATTACTTTGTTCCACCAGATTCTCTTTTTCCAAAACGTATCCAGATTTGGGACTCATTTACTTCACACGTACATTTATGCTCATTGCTGTTCTTCATCTCGGTATAACTGCGTGAAAGTGCATTACCAAAAATACTCTTTCATACGCCATCATGTTACGATCATGGGCCAACATCATTGCACTGCAATTTATATATTAGTGTTCACGAGCGAGACCTGACTCTTCTAAGTAACATTAAGAGCGCAAACTGACAAAAGGAGAAAAAAGTTGAGCAGATGTGTGACTATTCTCACTACAGTATCACATATTATTATTGTTTTGTATTGTCCCCTAATACACATAACAAAAAATTGTCTGAAATTTGTGGTAAAACTGGCTGGTGGAGTGTAGGTTGTATCTAAAACTAAGTCTCCTGTCCATATGGTGGCCCCATACTAGAACGGTTTGCTGATGTACAGCAATAAAGAGTTTCGGGTATTGGCATTGTATTTGATACGACGGCCATAGAAGATAGGTAACAATCTCCGTCATATTAATTTAGTCATATCTAATCATAATATTTAATACAAATTGGTACATTCGATAAAAATATGTTGGTTGCTGGAATAGCACTCGGTCGTATGTTATTTGAATTTGTTAGGAAATAATATGTTAAAAAATGTAAGTATTAATAGTTTAATTGATTTTTTAACATTGTACCTCGTTGCAATATTACGAGGCTTTGTTCCGAACGCATTCAACACGCTACGTACGTGTAAACCTTTTTTTACTATTACTAGTAAACATACACATTTGTTCGTGAATGAACTTAAATAAACTTTATATATGACCGTGTCTTATGCAACGAAAAGCGGAAAAACCATCAAAATTCATTTTTATGCCATACTGCTACCGCCACCACAAAATAATTTTCTATTGTAACGAATTGCCAATCGGATTATAAAATGTTTGAATTAAAAAATTAAAATTGCATTTGAATGCATTGATGACTGGCTGAAATTTTATAATAAGATTTTGTATAGGTTTGTAGCAGAATATGTAAAAGTGCAGAAATATGCAAGCAAAGAAGAATTTTTCGTATTTCGTTCGTAAATCAGGGTGTTCTCTTTAGTTCAAATGAAATCAGGTTGTCAAAGTCCATTAAAGGATTTTGTCAAGAACAATAGGATGTAATAAAACCCTTTTTGTCAATGAAGAGCACTGACAAGTACAATATCTTGCTAAAAGTAACTCTTTTGCTCTTTGCTGTCATTCTGTGAAAGTCCCACAGAGCATTTCCCTACATGTACATAATATAGGTACGTATGCAACACGCGTGCATCCACCTACAAAAAGCTTTAGATCGTAAATGGGTTTAAATCCATACTTTAAAAAGACATTCAACTGCTGCGTTCTCTCCCTACATGCTTATGGGGAATTCTTAATTTATCCAAAAATCCAATCGAAAATTTCACTTCTCCTTTTCAAAATCATTTCAGCCTCGCCGAAAATTTCTCCACTAATAAACCACAAAACTAAATCTACAACTTGATGTAGATTTAGAGGGGATAGCTCTATGGGCTTCAAATCCTGATGATATTATTACTGTAAAATGGAAACTCTAAATTGATGCATGCCATCCCATTCTGGAAGCTGAATATCAACCGATCAAACAAGTAAATGAAGAAACGGCAGTGTCGCAATAAGAAGGAGAGCATTATTTCTAAAAACTTGCTTGCTCTGCCATACAGTGCACATGCATTGCATAGCTGTGACACTAAAGAAAAGGAACAGAAGGGTTATGTATAAAATCGAAATGTGTACACGCATTATTTCTAGAAAATGATAGAAAGGATGTGCATAGATGCAAACCTATTCACCACAAAATCCAATAAGTGCACCCCTCTCCTGTTGTCATTTACTCCACCGCGAATGATACACCAACCTAAGACACGCATACATACATAAAGATGCATATATGTCACAGTCGCTGTACTATATTGTACATTGAAACTTACATCGGTTACCGCATAACGTCAACGGGTTTTGTATCTATCATATTGACATGATGCGCTTATACGGGGCTCGTGTACGGCTTAAATGAAGCTCGTAAGCGGTTCACACTGCTGAAAGTACGAAGCTTTATAAATTCCAAGTTTACAGCTTGACGCTCTCAATGAAATCTCTGAGTCTCTGAGCTATTTGAAAACTTAGGAGACAAAAAAGACAACTTTGGATGTCTTTAATGAGAGTTGGATACTGTATTAATAACACATACTTACTTCCAACATGGTCGTCACGGTCTCATTAATGTATTATCTACAATCTTCAATATATCTTCACGTTCATCCATCCGTACTGAAAATTATGGGAACAGGAAGTTATGATTGTAATTGACTATAAAGCACCCAAGGATCAAATCTAAATGACATGGCCATCTTGGTCAATTAATCAATGATACCTGAATAAAATTTGCCAATGGGCAAGTTTCATTATGTCAACGTTTCAAACCTGAAACTGAAAATGAAAGCGAAACACGTCACAGAACAAAAGAAAGGGGTGAGAGTGATGTTCAAGGAAACGAGAAATCTATAATGAAAAGGGTTATATCATCATCGTCATCACCATCATCCTTTCCCTTTTGTTCCTATGTCAGAGAGTGGGAGACTAAGTGTGAAGAGTGTACCACGTTTGTTAATCTAATTTCACTTGTCACTGAAGATCGTACAAAAACCAGGATGAGTTAAGTCAGTAAGTAGATGTCTCCTGTCTACATATTTTCCCCATTGCCTCCATCGACATTCTAACATGGTGAGTCCCTCAAACCCAACAAAAAATATCTCTTGTGTCCGCAGTCCTTATTCACTACATACAGTTTATATACTATATATGCAATGGAAAATGCAAGGTTGAAGTTATAGGATCGGAAGACTTTTTAGACTCTTGCTGTAGCGTTGATGAAGAAGAGACAGATGATAATATATTATACGAGTTCCTGTTTTTGCTCTTTGGCTTTAACTTTCCCCTTTCCCGTTCCTGCACTCCTTTTTCTTTACTTTTTTACTTTTTCCTTTTGCTTTGCCTGTAACTAACTAAGTACCAGTCTTTTGCTCGCCTGTCGGCTGTCTTGTCTAGTTGAAAGCCCCTCAGGGAGAATTCCTTGTCAAAATCCCGTTTCTTTAAAGTGAAAAATTTCCAGGTCACACAACAGCCAGCTACAAAAAAGTGGCATGCAAGAATAGACAAGTTGAATGGAAATACAAGGATAAAAAGACAGCTCACTTGCTTTTCTCTAAGGCAAAAAGGGATAATACACAATGGAGAGGGAAGGGAACAATCTAGGTGTGGAAACAAGCATATAGAAAAGTCTTTTTATTTACCAAAAACTTGTAACGTTTTGTATGCATCCATATACCTTTTTGAACTATTACCCAGCAGTACCTCAAAGAAAAGTTCCAACATTAAGAAAGCCAGTTTTGTTCGGTCTTTACCCTTCTTCTTTCTAAAATAAAGTCAACCAAAAATACTCGCGTTACGCTACGCCTGCTCATCGATTTCAACAGTGAACTTACGCAGATCCATGTAAAAAACTTTCCTTTGAAATGTCGTCATCCTGACCTGTTTGAATAAAATGTGTGCTGCCTCCTCCTAAAATGCATTTTTATATGCAAGATGCTATAGTGCATTTCCTTTTGAAATTCAGAGTCGAGTGGAATCTGCCTTCCATAAGTAAACAATGCAATATTATAATGTCTATTGCAATGATGCAACTACACATAACAACTATTCTTTCTTGGCTTAAATGGATGCTAATAATATTTTGAGTTCATTGACGGAACTGCCTTGCATCGCATTCCAACCCATTCTTACTGAGGTTCATGTGGAATAAAGAAAGCGATAAACTTTCTCCTTCCTTTACTTAAATGCGTGGTGCGTTCCCCAACTCGTTATTTTATTTCTTTCATCCGTATATAAACATAATTTCTAGGGGCTTTGAGAAACATACCGCAAACAAAAGTGCACATGATCGAAAAATACTAAAATGAGCTGAGATGGAAGTGGTAAACTCGATAGCTTGTTATGTGTACACATTTGCATATCTCCATACATGCCTATCTTATTTCGTAAGAGGTATACAAATACCATTGCAGTAAAATTATTTACATGCAAAGGTATATTATGTATATACTTTAGATTTGTATTAACGATGCCAACATGGCATGCTCGTCTTGCAACATTTAGAAGGAAGGTAAGTTACTTCTGAATATGCAGGATAGAAGAAGATTCAGTTAGAAAGATGCATATATTTCATTTACATATAAAGACGGATCTGTTGTGAAAGCCACAGAGAAAACCGACGACAAGGTCGGAGGAGAGACAACTGAACAAGACACGGGGAAAATAATATTCTTCCTTTTAGTTCCTCTTCAAGAGGGTTTCGCCCTTTTCTTCACTATCATCGCCATCACTAAGAGGAGTGAGTAAAAAGTTTCTGTCTGTATGTATATGCTCAACTATAGCTTACTCAGCGAAAAAGATGGGAGAAGTAATGTGAAAACAGGAGAATAGATCTACTTTCCTTGTCTTACCATTTTCTACCACGTACTTTTCCATCTTTTCTGATGCATCCATGCATATTCACAAGAGAGAAAGAGGAAAAGGATGGAAATAAAGCAGAAGAGGTTTCTTAAGTATAGAAACTAACTATAAAGTGAATCCCCAGATGATATACATAGGAGGTATCTAGCGAAGATGAAATGAAAGGGATCGATATTTTCCTACAAGATGCAAATGAAGATGCGACAACAAAAGCAAAAAATAGTACGGAAAGGAGTCGGGACTGAGAGACAACAAAACGTACGAGCATCGGCCAGTTTATAGATTATACGTACATAAGTACATGATACATATATTACAAGGCATACTCTTTTTGCTTGATTTGCATATTTCCTGAAAATGCCTACTGCAGAAATACGTCCTGGCAAAAATTATAAGGCTCCTACGATTTACCGACTAAATGCAACATCTTTTGTGATAGGTAAACAAATTTATACCTTGTTCTAAATACCAACAACCCCCGCTCGGTAATTAAAGAATTTATACTGAAGCTGAGAATAAAACACGACAAAACATTCGTTTGCAAAAGTCAACTGAAAAGTCATATCTTTTGTTGCTTTTTAAGATTTAAATAAATTAACTGAAGTGTTACTTCGATGTATAAACCCAGACCCAATAAAAAATTTGAAGTGCAATTTAATGGACCATAGATTTGAATTAAAATATCAATAATTTGCATTAATTCGAAAAATACGTGTTTACATTATGCACGTAAATACCGCAGCTCAGCTAAATTAGAAAACATCGACAAACTTTTAATTTATTCTTTCTTTCATGCTGCCACATATTGCAATGAAAATGTGGTCACGATTTCTACATTGAAAAATGCCCAGTAGCTGAGAGAAATCATGTTGTATTAGTAGAGATATCATCATCATTTCAAAGAACCAAATACATTTCAACTTGCACATGAACCTCTGTGTATGTTACACATACATACTATCCTGCTCAAGACTGCATTTTATATTGCTTCCCATTTTTCACTGCTATTTCATGCAAATCTAGATCCAAGATTGAATAATCCTTATCTTTTTATATATAAACATGTATACGACCTGCCAACTGCTGCAAATTATATCAAAATAAAAAAATTAAAGCAAAAAAACCTGCTGGATCAAGAAAAAATAGATGGATTTTCTGGTTTATTATTACATTGTCTTTTTACAGTTTTCCCTTCCCCTTTGCTACTGCATTTTTTAACCCTCTTCATTTCATCTCAATTAAGCCACCTGTCTTCAAATGCATATTGACTTATGTTCTTCATATTAAAAAGTTAGATTGGAACTAGATGTAATCTCCCACACACATACACACAATAACTAACACAACAAGCCATACACCGTGGTAAACAAGAGCACAGTACATGGTTACAACAGCACACTTTGCAATATATCAGGCATCAAAAAACCAAGGTAAATCCAAGAAGGCGTCCGTCCACCCTCTATCTTGTTCACTCCAGCCCTCAACTGTTGATATCTCTAGAAGAAATCAGCAAAAGCAAACTGGTTGTAGTGAAAAGATTTATGTGGCAGTTTCCGGGATAGTGAGCAAAAAGAAATTTGAGGTAATCGCATCACATAAGTAAGGGGTGTGTGTAGTGGTAGTAGTAATAGCCAGGTTAAAATGTTGATATCGCAAAGTGATCAAAAACACACTTAGTTTTATTAGTGCACAAATAATGACTATCTCTCATTTCCACATTGGGCACCCACTGAGCACCACCACCGTCCGTCTCCCAGAACAGAACCTTTGTACTTTAGCTAAATTTACTTGATCGTACTAAACTCTTTTTTATATTTGCCATTTGACTCATTTACAATAATTTTTACCTTTATAAAATCCATAATACAAATGTATCTGCACATGTGCAACAAACGGAATCAGCTTTTTGTTTAGCTACAACAATAACAACAGGGAAAAAATCTGTAATAATAGTGTGGCATGGAGTGCAACGTGCATTACTTTTAAGCATACCTCCAGGGCCCAGGGCGAAGTAGAATAATGGGATCACTAGCAAAGTCTGACATTTTGATTGCAAAAGGAAGTGGTAAAAGTGAAACAGGAATACTAGAATTTGGGATATGCTATGGCTATATAGTATATTTTAATAACACGATCAGCTTCCTTTAGAGCTCTGAACGAAAAGTAAAGTATGTAGTGGATCAAAAATCCAGAATGGTGGATACTCATGTGTGCACCAAGTCATTAATTATAGAAAATTATATTAATTACCTCCATGTTGCTTTACTTTTCTCAGGGTAAAAAAATATCAAAAATCATTTTTCATTCAATTTTTTATTGCAAAAGTTATTGTAAACACAAATGCCTGAAAGCGATAATTAAAATAAGGAAAAAATAATGCGAAGTTGCAACAACTTTTACCCAGACACCAGGAGATTTTTTAGGTAGATCAAGTTATTAAGTTTTTCGGTTCCACTACACATGCTGTCTAATAAGGGCTAGTCTTCGAGTTTTTGTGTATTTATGCACGCCAAAATTAAAATGACCACAATTGCCTACTGCGTGTAGTAAATTGTATTATTGTACATAAGCAATCCATGTATATTAGATAGAACCACTAGAAATGAAGGGAACCAACGGACGGAATCAAGGATTTTGTTTAAACAAATCTGAATTTATCATCAACCACAATGAACTCAGTTGGATACTCTAGCAAAACCCACCCTTGCTTGTATATTTCTCTGCAAAACTACAAGAGGGTATGGAAAAGTATATGTACATATATTATATTATGATGGTGATGCACTAATAGACAATTGTGTGTACATCATCATCATCAAAGTTTTGCCCGATGAAATCCAACATCCGAATACATTTATCGTCACTACTGGTTCATGTACAAGCACAATGTAAATATACTCTGATTTAGTAAACAGCATATATCACACAAATCCATAACTTGCATATGTAACAACTTCGTATATATACATACATTCATATTTATCATCGGGAAACTAAACAACAATGAGCCAAAGTCAACAGTGCATACATATTTTAGTTCCCCTTTATTAGCCTGGGACAATTGCAAGAGGGAAAATACATCGGGAATGAATCAATAGAAGAAATGAAAATGCGGGGATAAAAATGATCGTACGGTTTACTACAACACAATCGTTTCTATTTATGTATGAAAAGATGAAACAGAATGTAACAATAATAGTGAAATGTAGTTTTAACACAATAGCAAAAGCAGGTTTATATATTTCAATGCCAACATTTCTCTCTCTCTCTTACGCTATTTTACCGAAGGACGACTGTCAGTGATATATATGCTTTTTACGTTGGAAACATATCCGGGACTTATATCTTCCGTATCATCGTATTTATTATTATTGTGTAGAGTTTTTATTCATAACCTCATCTGTAGGATCCACCCTGAAATGAATGCGTGAGTAGACAAAAAAACCATTTGACCCACACAAACTGACTGACTGTGTGCCAAAGAACTGGCAGTAAAAAGGAGGATCATCATGATCTTCCTAGAGAGGCACACATTATTATACGCAATGCAATGACAAAACATTGCCGCTGCAAGCCTTCACCAGGCACGTGAGTTAACAGTGGTCGTGTTGACTTTTTGTTCATTGTTTTCTATCAATATTTCATATTATGAGCGTGAGTGAGAGAAAAAAATACGGAATTATGTAATTTTGATGACTTGCGGACTTTTCCAGATATAACAAGACTGTACATTTTAGATTTGGCAAAAAAAATACTTGTACAGCTGTACATAGTAAGTTCCAACTTGAACTATTGTTGCAATAAAGCAATAAATAAAATTCTAATGATCTCATGAGAATAAAAGGCCGGTGTGCACTTGCACTCGGTGTAAAAAACCATTAAATGTTATTGCAGCGTGTGTACACCTCGATACTTCGGAAACAATATGATATTTAACCGGATACATAATCTTCCTGAACTTGATCATCATCATGTGAAGAAATAGCAGAAACAGTTTGAACGCGATATGCTGAGGATATACGAATGAGTATTATGATCTTTCTCTGTTTTCTCTTGCCACTCTGTCAGTCACTTTTCCGCCTTGTGTGTATTGTTGTTCATGTTAGCTTTCCCATTTCGGAATATCGAGTTGTTTACCGACAACGTTGTTGGATCATCATCGTCACCATCTCTCTCTCTCTTCATCGTGATGAAGATCGTGACGCAATACAAGGGGGAAGATGATAAAACGTGCAATAAGATCCGGAAAAGCTTTGTACTGTTGCATTTAGCTATTGATGCCATTATTATTATTTCACATATAAATATACACCAACCAACGTCGCAGTACATATATATTTTACGTTTTGTACGTGATTCTGCCAACTTGCCAAAGCCCATTTTCTACATTTCGCCCGAATAGCGCAACTTACTAAAGATGAGAAATCAAAGGGAAACGAAAATAAGCTGGATCGCAGGAACATATACAGCTAATGTTTTATATCATTGTGTTTTTTATCGAAGGGGACAAAAAATTTCCTAAAAAAGCAGAGATCTTCTTGTAAACAGCATTTGGATAATATATAACCAAAAAACAACACGATATTGACTGAAAGTGGCTAGTCAGAGTAGTAGATGAACGACAAACGTCAGACAAGGAAGACTCACTCTTCATTCATTTTGTATAATGAACGGAACAATATAATATGATCCTGTGTTTGCACTGGGATTTTTTAAAGATAAATCTTTTGCACTTTGATTTATTGATAGAGTCACGTGACTCTCCAGGGCTTGTCGTACTCCCAATGTTATTCCTTCGTACAGGATTAAAATGGCCCGTGAAATAAATATACAACAGAAAGATTCAAGACAACTATTTCTTCAGCCTCTCTCAGAAGTACCCAAAAAGTAATCTGTAGAAAGATAAGAGGCATTGGATTCATAACAAAGCGTTCTAAAGTCAGCAATATCACAATTTTATCATCACGTAATTCTGAATACTTTAAAAAAATTTGTTTAATACTTTGATGTACTCCGTTATACATGTGCAAAGTAAGAGCAAAAACACTTTGATAGGTGAGATTAATATATTCAAAAAAATAATGAAATGTCCATGATCAAGTCAATACTGCATTTTATGTCCTTGCTAGGCCAAGCAAGTTAAAAATGTTTATGCTCAATAAAGTAAGTAGTAGTAGCACCTTTTACAAGAACGCAAATGTGCAACGCGTTAAATATATATGTGTATGGGAAGAGAAGCGGTACTATCTACCAGATTAATAATACTTGTACACACCTACCTGTCACTCTCCCTTCCCTCATGACATATCCAGTCACGTGTCCTAATTAACACGGAAATTACTGCGATGGGAGCTTTTAATGCATGCATATGTGCGTGCATGTCTAAAGGGTTCACAATTTTTAATTAAAATTTGTTCCACTGTGACTTTCCTCTGCATCAGCGCAAACACACTAGTACCCCCATTACATTACGATTTTTAAACAAGACCATAACGAAATTCCCTAAAACCAAAAAACCATAATAATTTTGTTAGTCATCTCATTTTCATTGTCAGTCAGGTGCTTTTCTTTGTCAGATGCGCCACAAAAAAACTGATCATGCACTAAAAGAATAAAAGCATGCATTTGTAACATATATACATAACCGCGTCCCATTCATGCCTTTTTCAATTGTTTTACAGCTTTCTTATTTTTAATTCTTATCTCAATTCTGGTAGATTTCAAACAGGCCCAACTGCGTTCCTCCACACAATGTACTCATTAACAGATTCCCTCTTGATGTACCCCTCCTGCACTTGTTTTTAATGATTTGAAAGTAGTCGGAACAAGGAAAAGGACTGCTTGATGATGCACTTTACCTGTGTGACTTCATGGACAAGTGCGTTAACTAAAAAGAATGTTTTATTGTAATAAAAAGACGAAAGCGCTTGTTCTAAAATTTAACCACATTTCATCATAACCCGGAGTAGCTCTTTGATCTCATGAATACATTTCCCCACACAAGTTCATTAAAACTTGTCCAAAACGCACATCAGTTAAAGACCCCTTATTCTTTCTGTTCGTGTGATGCCTTAAGGGGGCTTTGTGTTTTTTAGTAAGTTGTCCTTATATGATCTCGTCTACTCCTTTTCCTTACATTGTCCCATAAGAATTAAAAGCCACACAAAAAATCCATTCACTCCATCAAAAACCCTCACTTCTGAACCTGTCCTTCTTAAAAGAGCTGACCAAAAAGGGGCAACTCAAAACCGAAGCCACAAAAGAGTTGATGTGCAAAGTCGGAGATGCATACATACAGAAGCATGCAAAGTCATCTTAGATCTAGCCAACTTCCAGAGATTTTTTTTTGCCTTAAAGCGTAGTCACAAAAATACCCTATAAAAATTATATATCTCCCGCAGAAGAAAATGATATGAAGATTATTACGTTATATGATATTAATAACATGCATATGCATTGAGAAAATATAAACTGTTCATTCACATCTTATGAACATGCTTCAAACAGTCAAATATACATAACTCTCTGACATGATCCAACCTTCATAGAAAAAGTTCGTGAAAGAACTTAAATAAACTAAAAACATAGCTACTGTGACCTGGCCACAAGAACAACATCAGTATCAACATTCCTTACTGGAATGTACATATTTTAAACATGAGGATTAAGCCCACTACTACTGCTACTACTTACACACACACACATAATATTTAATACGTTAGGTATGCATGTAAAAAAGCATCTCTATCTTCTGAGCTACTACTACTACTTTACTACTGAATGATGGACATACAGATGGATGGACGGACCGGACCGTCTGACGGACGAACGAATGAAAAGGCAACTCTGAAAAAACTCCCCATTAATATGTAGCTCATGCTCAACCAAAAGTACAAGTTTTTTTTATTACGATATTGAACGTCTCCATGCCTAGTGCCTGATTAAAAATTCAAATTTCTCAGCTACCTGTGTTCACTCTCACTCTTTTTCAGTTTTTTTTTCTCTCGCTCATCTCTAAGGCTGTTCAGGAGAAGAAGCAGTAGCTCAACTCTCAGTGGGCTCAGGTTTCTTTCATATTTTTAAAAAATATGTACATTACATAAATTGATATATCTATATCTGCATAATATATATGATATTATGCTATAGATTTAAAATGCACCTTTGTCATAAAGAAATATGTGAATAAACCAAAAAGGTTTGCAAGTATTGGGGAGAGTAATGTAAGATGAAGATTTCTTCGGGATATCGGTATAGATGAAGTAACTGATGGATTAGGTTTTCACCCTGTGGAAGAAGATGAAGAAACCAGCATAACAAAACACATGCATACAATAAATGGGATTAGTTTCCTTTTCCACTACTTGTAAGGGAGCAGTGGTGGTAAGTCTTATGGTGGTGGTGTGGTTTTGTTTTGTTACATTAACCACTTTTGCCATTACATGAAACAACCTGTGTAACTATCAAATATAATAATGCTAACCAGCATAATAATAATCTTGTGTTTGTATGTGCTTGACCACTAGTTGCAGTCCACATCATCATCAGCGTAAGTAATAATGTATGTAGCAAGTTGTACCAAAATGATGATCAACTATCTACCACTACTACGAATTATTATTATTATGAGCGATGTACAATTTCATGTTAGTCATCTTGACGAGAGGTAAAAAAAGTAATTTCTAAGTTTTCTCAGGGTTCTCTCTCTCTCTTCTACTGGACAGCAGGTTTCAATTACCATGTATATTATAGTTGTTATCATATAATGCAGCAGTTGTTTAGATGGAGTAGCTAATATAGTCTTGTCGATTTAGGTAATACATGTATGCAGTAGCCGTGTAGCAGTCATGCACTGTTTAATGGGAGGAATGCTAAATAAATGTTTATGAACAACATGATTGTCAACCATGCTGCATTGGGACAGGGACGTCCACGACTTGTATGTCTTCTGTTTTTATGATTATTGTCATTACCTAAATCTCCTAAATTTTTATTTCTTAATGAGTGAGCAAGCATGAATGGAGGTGATCATTGACAAAACAGATAAAATAGAATGGGTTGTGAACAGGTTTTTTCTAAACGTTAATTAATTATCATATGGAAAGATGTCAACTATGCTGTTGTACATGTTTTACATTAAAAGTCATCCATTTTGTTCCAGCTTCTAACAATAAACGGCATTATTGCATATGCTATAAATCCAGAAAAGAGATAAAATATAGAGTTAAATACATTCCTTACCTGGATCTTCTCCTTTACATGGATAAAATATGGCAACAAGTAAGTTGGATTTCAGCATTTTGCAAGCGTGTAAGCTGGAAACTTCATCCAAATTCAGTTGTAGCATCCGGACGTAAAAGTTTATCGGAGGGGCAGGACCTTTCCCACCTTCGAATGTCCATCATGCTCAGAAGAACTCTGATGGGAAGTCGGATAGGAAGTACGCATTCGGCTTACTCTTTCTCTTTTTCCTCCTCCTCTTTTCACTATGAGCTTGCCTTCCTACATATTTATTGCAGAAGGATACTCTATAAAAAAATAAGGATAATATTTGGTTAGCCTTAAACAATAAAATAGTTGTCTAAAAGATCAACAAAGTTACATTGAAATTTTGAGTAAAATATTACGAATAAAAGCTCGGTTTCTATTTTATCAAAATCTGTCCTTTTTAAACAATTTCTGCTTTATGAGAGCAAAAATCGTAAAATAAATACTTTTATCTCGAAATTTTAACCGGTCAAATGTTTATTACCTTTTGTAGCATTCCAGAAAGCATATTGTAGTTCCACTGTCCTGTCTATTGTTTCGGTCAACATTATTTTAAGAAGTAGACTTTCAACCGGAACGTCCAAAAGATCCCCTCATTTTTACACCATATCAAACACTTTTGATCTTGGGAATCGGATCATTTATTAGCACCCTTCTGACTTCATTGTCCCCTCGAATCTCTTGGTGTCCGGCAATCCGTAACCGATCATCTGTTACTTGTCTTCCGTTCTCCACTATTTCTACAATATACATACATACATTTATATGTAGGCTTCTGTTATATTCGGAAGGTTCAACCATAAGTCACTGACCGACTGAAAAGGCGGCACAATAAAAGCAACAGTGTAACGTAACTAACTAGGGATAATCTAAACTTTTCCCCAATTTTGCCTTCATAAAGACATTTATTGTAACCTCATATGCCAATGACATGACATTGGCTGTTTGTCCAAAGTGAAACCAAATTGGTTGCTTATTATTGTATTTCCTTTGGTTTATTCTGGTGATGGTCAGTTTTGTGTAGTAATTTACACACAACTATTGTGTAGCAGGAAAAGAAAGAGAAACTAGTGAAAATCGCATACGAGTGTGTTAGAACGCTATATGCTGAAAATCTGTTGCTGTTGTTGTTGCGGTGGGAAATTTTATTAGGATAATTTATTAGGAGTTGTATGGCCTATAATGGGCTGTTTCGTTTGCCCATTATTATATATCGCCCATAGCCTGTCTGTCTGGCACGGCTAGCCTAGCCAAAGCCGAGCCCTCTTAACTTGGGTCATAATGTATTGGGCTCTCTGCGAAAATTCTTTTCTTCTCTTCTCTACTTCTTCATTTCCCAACAACGTATTACAATGCCCATTTATGCTACCACTAATTCCATTATTCTCTTCTAAAACAGTGTGCATGCCACTAAACCACCAATTTTTCTCACTGTTTTACAGGTTTTCTGCGTATAAATACATCGTTCTCTTACAATACATTACATTATATACTGTACTGACGTAAACAGGGTTGGATTAACGAAAAGATTTTTTTGGTTTACCCCCAGCTTCGTTAGTTGGCATTTTTCATCACGGTGAAATCCTCTGCTCGATTGAGTTAAAATAAGAGATTTGTCAAGTTCCTTTATAACAAGAATTCTCTCATTTTTCAATAACAAACCTTTTTCTTTTCTTTTAAGATATATTACAAGTCGCATGATTTTTGACAGGATTTAAGCTTACCTGTTGGTAAAAATTTGTGCACTTACCTTTTTCTTTGGGAGGTAAAAATATAATCAAATAGGCCCTGGCTCCGTTTGTTAGCTTCATCTTAGTTCAGCTGAACCCCATCAGCAACAACATTCACGACATTTTTTCATGAGGAAGGAGTCATTGTCATGATTGTCATTGTTGTCCCAAAATATAATATGCATGATTAATATATGAAAAAAAGCTTCGTGATGGGATTACATGGGATGGACGGATTGAACATTTACAGCAGGAGTAAATGTCTACGGCTTGTAACAAGTTGATAGTGAAAAATCTATATGAAGTATGCAGTACTGCAATGAAGATCTTTTCAATCGAGGGTAGCATAAACATATATACGTATTGTAATAACAACATTTTTAATGGTTAAGCTGTGTCCATTATAGAATTCTATGCGTATGTGTGTAATATGGATCTTGGTGTGATTGTGCTCTATGGCTTGTCTTGGTATCCTCATCCTTCCTTCGTCTTTGCCTCTTGTCATTTTTGTTGGCTTCCTCGTTTTTAAGCTGGCAGCAAGCTTTAAAAGTCCTGTTTTCGTGAATAATTTTTGTCAACACAAACAATGGGGGATAAGAACAACTTTCTCTGTGTGCTCGACTGGTCTTCTTCCTTACTCATGGCTACCATTGTCGCGTATTGATGCTGATATTGCAAAAATGTTGAATGCCTACACTTACACAATGCAATATGTAGTCTGATTAGTATAACTTCTGTAAATGGTCAATAGGAATACAGACTTTGTATTTGGACGGTTAAAAATTTCAAGATGATGTTTTGGTTTTGACGAAGCGGTATTGTAAACGCAAGGTTAACAATCAGTAGCCAATGGTTTGACTACCACTAATTGACTATCGAAAAATTGAGACGGCGATTGAGCAGGAGTTTTTTTTCACAGTGATTGGGAATACAAAAGGATAATGGTGCGGAGTCCTGAGTTACATGGGGGATCATTTTGGTATACTGATAAATTAAATGAATACTGAAGTGGAAAAAAGCCCAACAGGTTTTCTAGGGTACCTCACACTGAACTCGTTAATATCGGGTGAGACGCTATACTATCCTTATGAAGGTGCTCAAAATTGCATGTATGTATGCATAACATAAACACACTAAATGCATTTCATATGTACTGGTAAATCTACATTTAAAAATTGTCTGATTCTTAAAGGTAATTTTTATCCAAGAATACAATCTCAATCTATGAGTATCTTTTTGCAAGTAAAGTGTACAATGTATGCTTATCTTCTTGTTCATGCAAAAATAAATTCTTTCCCCTATAAAGTGGCTCCTTTCATTTTTGCGTAACGTCAGCCAACTGCCAAAATGAAACTTAAGGGTAATAAATCGACCTCTGCCACGGTCTGGTCTCCCAACACAAATTCCTGTAAATTGTAATGCGAAAACTTGCACGAGAGTTGTATAAATGAATACCCTTAAGATCAGTTACCAAACGACAGATTGTCTTGAGCTTTATGAAAAATACGTATTTATTTGCATCCCATCCTCTCCTAACTACTTGGCATTATTATTGTATGACCCATCGTTTTGGTACTATGGGTAGAAGTATTGTAGCGTACGTTTTTTTCTTTTTATTGTATTTCTTGAAGGCAGGATGATAAACTAGTGACAGCGAGGTGGTCCTCTTTGGTTGCTTTCTTCTTTTTATTTTCTTGACCAGCTGAACACGTTGATGACGATGACGACGAAGACGTTTTGTGAAAAAGACGGCAGCAGTAAGGTATGATATATGTGTAAAAATGCGCATAATAACCCTAAATGTGAACTTTAATTTAAAGAAAATGTCTTATATACACCCTTACACATACTCTGTATATAAGATGACGTTTTGCACGTTCTCCGTTTAAATGGATAGAGGACATGTCGTAATTGTTGTGATTTTTTACTAGATTCTTCTCCTTCCTCTTGTTCAACTCCTTTTATTGTTAGCAATCAAAATGAGAAATGAGCGTCAAAAAAGCTTTTCTTGTTGAGTTGAAGGAAAAGGGTTTGCCTTTTAGCATTGAAAATGATTGTCTCTTCTTTTCGATGTTCAACGACCAGGAAAAGCTACAAGTTGTTATGTTTATTATTACTTTTCTACGATGGTGGTGGCAGTTTAGAAGTTGGGTTTTACCTACACACTGATTTCTGCTAAAAGACGCATGACTATCATACATTATTTTCACTTGGAGGCTATAACCTAGAGGAATGTTTTGGCCAGGCAAAGAGCCAAAAAAGACACAGCCTGCCTGACACGCCAAAATTCATCTTGATCGTCTTCATTTACGGGGTCGTCTGTCTACTGGCTTCTTGTAAACTCTCAAAAGCAAAAGGTCTTTTGTATAAATTCTTGCCCAAGCTGAACTGAGGAGGTGGTTCATGGTGGTGTGTGGTGTGGTGGTAGTTAGCTTTTTTTTGCTTTTCAGTAGTATGCCTATGTGTCGGATGAATGATGATGATACAACATGGACCTGTTTCTCATAATGAAAAAGGGGCTTTGATTAGACTCTTGGGATAAATTAATTGAATTCTCTTACACTTTAGCTTATGGATGTAGGCATATACCATTATAAAAGTTCAGTAGGAATAGTTTTGATGCAAAAGTTATGATATTATTCATTGTAAACTATAATGTATAGTGCAATAAGTTTATTTCTTTTTTACAACGGAATATGTAGCATTAGGAATGAGTTGTGTGTAATTGTAAAGATACACAAGCAAAGAAGCAACATGTTTCCCGAAACGTAGTGATCAAATAAGGAAAAAGGGGAAATGGATTTATAACATAAGGAGATGAATAAGAACGAAGGGGATGGATGGATAGATGAATGAAATGAATTTATTATAATGAAAGTTGGTGGTAGGTAGTTGTTGTGCATAGAAAAATATCTATATATACCCGTATTATATTCATATGTTAACGAATATATATGACAAAAGCATATGGCTTTTAGTTATTTAAAAAAGAGGAATCACTTTATACCCGACACTTAAGTTATGTTCCTTCTGGAGCGATATAAGTTCGAGAAGGTACGGTACTAGTAGTGAAAAAGTCGAGAAAAATAGTGGGGAAAAGAGTGTGATTTTAATTGGCTTTAAAAATATTAGCCGCCTTGTACCATGTTGCAGATAAGTATTTAAGGAATTTTTCCAGTGGTTCATTTCATTAAAAAAAGGAGGCGAGAGCTCTTCTATATTATATGACTTGGCTTAATTTAAATTTCCTTATTAAGAGCACGCATATTTTGCCCTTTCTCCCAAACTACTAAATGGGGGCATAAACTATGCCACTCTTTCGTTTATTACTTTCTTATATTTGAAGTTAAGGCATTTATCAACGGAAGGAATGTTCCACACTTGGGAAATTTTTTAGCAATTTTCTTAGATTTGAGTTGTTAATCTAGATAAATTAACCGTGAAAATTGCTTAATTCCACGAAATTGAGCTGAAATGATATGATTGTAATGCTTTTCAAGAGCTTTATAAAGTCAGAATCCGGCTTTAGTCAAAGTGATCTTTTTAAATGGTAAATAATTTTATGGTCTTTGAGAAATAGAGATTTGCAAAGGCTGGCTTTGCTAAATATACGAATTGAACAAATAGGGAGTACGTTTTCACCAAGTTTTACAAGCTGCTTTAATATGAGCAGATCGACATACTTATTGATACTAAATATAAACGTGTCAACGAAAATAGCGTGTCAATTCCTTTTTAACCAATAAATATGTTCATAGTTTCTATATTTGTATGAATGGCTATGTCTGTTGTAATATATTTGCAGAGATTTTGCTGTTTTAAAAAACATGATAAATTGAATTATGTATTACTACACACCACAAAGTTTAAACTCTTCTCTTTTAGTACATCACCCAAAATTAAATACAAATAACTCCTTACATTGTAAAGCAACAATGAGTAAAAAGTACAACCAAAATCTTTAAGCCCACGCCACACCATGCCATTCCACGTCTGTCGACCACATGATAGGATAATAAATCGTGACGTACCTTAAGGGC
>JAHZNG010001835.1:0-12571 GCA_027744375.1 Orchesellides sinensis | reverse complement strand
GTATATTGGATTGGCGGAATATACAATAAAGCAGTAGCAAAATGGGTTTGGGACGAGGAGGGAAATATTCCTTTCTACGAAGGATTTTCGTGGGAGGGACCTGGGACTGATGCCCCTGTTGGTAGCTCAATTAAAGGGGTTATGTATAACAACGAATCAGCGCAGTTTCGGGCAGAGTACACGTCCAAGCTTAACAGATATATCTGTGAATTTTCTACAAGTAAATAAATTCATTGCAAATACAAATCCGACATATAAAAGAATAGATCAGGAATATTTCAAATAAAGAATATATTTAAAAATTCACGAAAAGAGGAAAGAGCGAAGTTATAAACGATTGAAACTGCAATCCTACAATTTTTGGAAGAATTAATAAAAGACTTGTACCTATCAACTATTGCATATTGCACTACTGTACTTTATTGAAACAATTTACAAACTCACACTTTAATTTGAACCCAATTTATGTTAAGTTTAATCATCTGCATTTCTCCAGATTGCTTGACGAAGTAAATCAACTTCGGAGGTGTTAAAACTTACGTTAAAAACTTTTGGCCTAATTACTATTCTAAATGTAGCCCTCGCAAAGAGCTGCTACATACTAACAACCTAGAAGTTTAGTCAGTTTTAAAGTTGTTACGGTGCCAAGTCTCCAGAAAAGTCATGAAGTGATTGCTTATGGTATGCAGATTGCAAAAATTACAATGATCATGGTACAAAGCGCTATTTACCTTGTGTTACCTTAATAATCTTTAAATCGAAATTTTTTATAATTACCAAAGTTAAAAGATTAAGAAGAACATAACCACGAACGTCAGAGCTGTCTTTTGTACGGTTCCGTGTGGGCCCCTACCAGAATCGTTCTTAAGACCAGGAAGTGTAGATAAATCCACGTGGACAGTTAAATTTAACAATATACAAGCTTGTACCTTAAATTGAGCAAATCTTTAATTTCTACATATCTAACATGCATGCTTTTTAAGTTTGATATGTTTATAAAATTAAATGCATTTAAAAAATGGAGAACAAGCTCAATTTTAAGTACTACCATCAGACTAATCTCATTTCGTGCTGCTTAGCATCAGTTACCCATATTAAACAATTACATCACAATCCAGGAAACAGACTAAAATCCAAAACTAAACCAAACATATCAAACATGCATTTTCATGTAGAAAATTTTTACAAGTTTTGTGACCTACTTAACCTGCTAATTTTTAATTAAATAGCCAAACTTGCACTCGATATTATGCAAGATGGTAATGGTAATGTAAGCGAAAGGAAAAATGGCAGTAGACTGCAAATTACATAAGTAGAAAAATGTAAGAAATGCTCAGCCAGACAGAAACTTGCTACGCCACTCAGCCTCAGCCATACATGGTCCATAAAGAAATAGAAACTTGCAGGTCTCACGCTATATGATTTACCATATATTTGTCTGCATCGAAAATAACTTGCGAAGTAAACCAATTGTGCAATGGTTTTATGTAAAAATGAACAAACATAAAATTTACACACTTCCTTACATCATCTCTGAGTGAATGGATAAAAATCAGACATGTTTTACATGCCATGCATAGTTTATTCTTTATAGCAATTTAAATTAAGGAGAATTTCTGCAGTCTGATGTAATAATAAGCAGTGCCAGGATGATCACAGTTCCAGCAAGCTACATTTTTAACTTATATTCTAAAATTAATAAATTATAATGCTAAAGTTGTGTTTTGTAGCAGGAAATCGTACACAAAATGTTATGTGTTATGTATGTTTTTATGTTAATGTGATTCTTCCATACACAAAACTTGGAAGATTTTGAGGGGATTAAGAATGTTAAAAAAGTTTAATGGAATTTATAAAAATTTATGACATGATCAAACCCAAACTCAATCGTCATCCCATCTCCAACGCTTTGTAATAGTTCACCAAAGCCTTTGTTGGAATATGTTAAACCAGGAAACAGATGAGTACTATGAAAACCGTATATAAACTCAGGATTTGGCAGTCGATAATCATCATTCCCCTCTGGATAATCTCGTTATCCAAATCTCACCTTATCTCTTCTTGGAATTCAACCCCAACTGAATAATCATCCTCATAGCCCACTATGGCACGTTTCGCTGTTGCGATCCTCAGCATCGCGGCTTTAGTCGCCGGTGCAAACGCCACGACATGGACTGAAGTTGGAATGTAAGTTTTTAAATGTATACAGTTTTTAAAGGAAACTTTATTCAAAATAAAAATTTCAATATTTACTGAATTTAGGACGGAAGCCTCCGACGCCTGGGATTATGTATGTTGGTACGAGAACCTCAAGCAATTTCCCAAAACAAACACTAAGCAATTTGGGAAATGTGATGGTCAATTGAAGCAAATGCAAAATCAAATGCCCAGCGATGAGAAGCAAGCTAGAGTACGTAAAACCTTGTTTAAAATTCATTTTTAGACTAAGTTAAGATTATAACATAACGAAGTAAAATGTCTTGTTCTTTGAAATTCTTAGGATATGTTTAAAAATTCTTTGCTCAAAAACGTCTTACCTAAGGACAAGCTGCCACAAGAGTACATCTCCGAATGTACAAAATTCATGGAGGTATAAGACCTACTTTTGACAATTTTTTTTAACGTTAATAATAATCCACCTAATTAATTCTGATTTTGGTTACATCATCTATAGGATCCCGACATGGCACCAGCATCTGATGAGAGTGATGTGTTAAGAGACCCTAACAAGGACGCCCCTTATCCATTCAAAGGATTTGCCTACTGTTTGATGAGCCAACTTCGTAAAAAACACGGAGACAAGGCTATTGAAGCTGTGGTAAGTTTTGGTTTTGTGAAAGAATGTAGAAATAGCTTCCAATACAAAAATCCCTCTAAATGCAATAAAACCTCTAAACTGTTAAAATTTCAAACAGAAAACTGAGAAGACATACAGCCAATACGACTTTATAAAGACAATTAATGACCGCGACAATGAATTCCGGGCCCGTCATGGAGTACCACCTCTTGGAGCTGTTCAAGAAGTACGTAAAATCTCCGTAGTTATCTATTGCCTATAAAAATTACAGAGGTTGATTATATTTGACCACATTATCTTGTTTCTTTAGCTTATCGATGGAGCTCAGAAATGGGCTGACCAGATGGCTTCGGAATGTAGAATGTACCACAGTGACAAAAAAATCCGTGAATTTCGCGGAGAATACGTTGGTGAAAACTGTGCCACGGGAGGAGCAATCCTTCCACCGAAAGAACAAAACGCAGCTTATGTAGCTTCCGATGGGTGGTATGAGGAGATTGACAACTATCCTGCGTCCTACCAAGTCGGCATGCAAACCAAGGGAATGATTGGTCATTTCACTCAAACCGTGTGGAAAAGTACCGAATATGTAGGATATGGTTATGCTTACAACCCCACATGCAAACAGTGGTTTGTTGCTGGGCGCTACTATCCTGGTGGAAATATTCAGTCACAGGAGGAATACGATAAAAATGTTCTTTCAGTTAAGAACTAAAGATTTGTTATGAGATTGAGATATTAGAAAAACGGTTACAACGCGGTTATTCTTATATGGACAGGACAATAGAACATGTGGGCATTTATGTGACTTTTGTACACGTAAATGTAATGTAAATATAATGTTTAATTGGCTGTACAAACAAAATTCTAAACAATAAAGTTAATGAAGCATTCCAAATTTGGACAAATGCAGGTTTTATTATGCAATAACGTTACGAAATCTAAACTTTTGCATGGTCACTCATTATTGGACACAGCTCAACCTTGCTATATATTATATATTTATTTAACTTCCTCGCACCCGCAATGGACTCCAAAACGACAATAGCTTTTAAATTATATGGTATTAAGTAATAATGTATTAAAGGATTTTTAACATCCCTGGCTTCTATAAACTCTCACTTGTTTCTTTCCTTACTCCAGGTAAATGATCCTTTAAAAACTGGGTACAATTTCTCATGACTTGTTGAACACCTCTTGCTAACAGCTGAAAACTAAACTTTCCCTAGCTATTGTATCCATCGCGCAATAAAACACATAATCTAGCATATTTTTAACATATTTTATTACAAATTACAAATAAAACATGACATTAATCTAATCTCCTGTTTCGTTTTTGTTATATAAATAAAGCTTATCAATGTTTACGCGCGTATGAATTACTAATCAGCAGTAATCGATCAGAAAAATGAAGTAAATCATTCAACATTGTGCTTTATCATCTACTTGTTATATTCGATGCTATGATATATATATATAAATGTGAAGCTTTCGATTTTATTGTAAACATCAGAGAATACTGACGAATCGTCATACCTATATTCACGATTGCCGTAGTCAAATTACTACAACAATTTTTTACGTGGTGTAATATAATATTAGCCTATTTGTCAGTTATACTTTTACCATAATCTTGCTTTACTCGCATCACTTCCGTTCCGTTTTCAGGTCTCGTGATTGCAAACCCATCCTTAAATTTACTTTGTTCTTTCATGTGCTAATTCGGTGATTTACAAATTTACTTATTCTGCTGGAAGCTAAATTGGTATTCAATTTTGTGTCTGTCACGTCGGCCATCGTCCGTCGTCCACGGAAATGATGGTCGCTGCTTTACTTGAAAACGGCAAAAGCTATTAACGTAATTTCAATGCCAAATCGACTGTTATTGGCCCAAGCTTGTATGTGCACGAAGGTCAGCCAGCCAGCCTTTCGGGCACTTATCAGTTCCGGGAAGACCTTTTTTGTTCTGCCACCTAAACGGCTTGATGGATTTGTAATTCGATGAGAAGTCGACTTGTAATGATTTAAGCTTATTTGAGGGTTATTGATAAGTTCATCCGCTGTAAATAAGACTTTTTTAATTGTAGCCCCTAAACGGTTTGATAGATTTACGAAGTTCTAATGGCAATCGTCTACTGTATTGCTTATGGCTTATAAATCTAAACAAATAACTATGTAGTTACTCTAATATTGTCTACAATCTACTAGTTATTGCTCCTGGTTAAGATATTTTAAGTTTGCAATTTACTAGTTTGATGATTAATGTATGTCAGTCAAATGTCAATCATTTTTGTGCATACAGAAGGAAAGTTGGAGACAGTACATCAATTGCGTTATGGAGAAGCCAATCTTAGGTAAACTAATCAATGTAAACATTCAACAAAATGCTTGTACGTCCTATTTCATTGCAGTTGCAATAAATAATAACTAAGCCCGATACTCGTTTATCACAAATTCTCAAATAAATATGAGAAGAGAAGATTCCTCACAAAATCTGTTTGGAGAAGTACGGAATACGTTGGGTATGGCTATGCTTACGGCTTACAACCCCTCATGTGATAAATGGTTTGTTGCTGGACGCTATTATCCTGGTGGAAGGAAATATTCAGTCTCAGGAGGAACACGTTAGAAACTTTATGAGATATTTTATGACAATGGTTACAATGTAACGCGGTTTTTTTATATGGACACAAGAAAATGGAAAATGTGGACATTTACGAGACTTTTTAGAACTAGAGATTTTAATATTTCACATAAAATACCAATATAAAAATGGTAAATTATATAATTAGTAGTAATTATTGCCAACTCTCTTTTGAGCTCTAATGAACATATATTTTGTACGAAAATTCCATTTTGTTCGTTTTTCAATATTTAAATCTATTAAATCTATTTATCCTACTTAAAGACTATTGAAGACATTTTGACTGCAGGCGTCGAGATACTTTTCAAGATGTTAAATTTATATGAATTTAAATGATAGTTTCAAAATAGTATTATATTTTATCCGACAGCGACGTTTTGAAAAGTTCCACACATTCCACCCCATTTGCCTGAATTAATTCCATAATCAGATTCTGATCAATCATTTCACAATGAAAGCCATGACTGAAGGCGTCAGCAAAGGTACATTTTTCACCATCTACAATAACATTGGAATTAAGCAACTCTTCCCTCGACTTCCTGTTTAGGTCATACCAACTGAAAGTATCAAAACTGACTTCCGCCTGGCACCCAACGAGCTCTTTGACCATTCCAACTACCTCTTTATCACACTGAATCACGCCAAAAATCCTGTCTCCCATCTGTGCATCCACAAATGTTTTAAGATATTCTACTCCTGGGATGATTACAAAAAGGGGCTCCTTTTGTTCATATTCAATTTTGGTATGGCCATCCCAAAAACAGTAAGCACCACAATCTTCCAACCTATCCAGCAGTAGTTCCACTGACTGTGTACAAATCACCAAACGGCTGCTTTTGTATTAGAGAGGCGTCTATCAGCCACTTAGGTTCATTTGCAAACTTATACTTGGAGTGCCTTATCCTGGATGACTGAGACAGATGAAAAATGGTATTTGTACAGGAGGCAGGTGAGGGAACCCCAGAAGCACCAACTCCAGCTCCTTCTCGAACAACATTCTGATTAAAATTCTGAGTTTCTCCTGAATTTCCAGCTGTTGAAGGGTATACCTTTCCAGTAGTTACTTGCTCTCTATTTGAGTCAATAAGATCAATTAATGTTCCTAATTATGTTAGCTTTTGTATCAGTTTTTTTTGTTAAATTAGTAAGCATTGATCGTTACTCACCTATCAAAATTGTTTTTATAAATTTCAACCAACTCAGCTCCATTTGCCAGAATCAATTCCATCGACAAGTTCTCATCAATCGTAAAAATTATCTCTTGCAGCTTCCTTAAATTTACATTTTTGTCCCCTCACCAAAACATAGGAATTCAGTAAATCTTGCCACGACTCCTCTGTTAGATGGTGCCATTCGAAAGTATCATATATGACTTCCGCCTGGCATTCAACAAGATCTTGTACCAGTCCGACTGTCTCCTTGCCACACTGAATCACGCCAACCGCTCCCTGTCCCATCATCTGTGTATTTGCAAATTTTTTAACATGTTCAACTCCTGGAATGATGACAAAAAGATACTTATCGTCTTGGCGCTTCACAATGGTATGGCCATCCCAATAGCAGTATGCTCCAGAAGATCCAGATAACCAACAATCTTCCAGTCTATCCAGCAGGAGTTCAACCGATGGTGTACAAATCACCAACTTGCTGTTGTTGCAATAGTTTACAAGCACATTCTCCAGCCATGAAGGTTCTACTTTAAATTTATACCTGGAGTATCTTTGCCTAGAAGATTTAGACAGACGAAAAATGATGTTGGGATTGGAAACAGCGGCACCCTCAGGTGAGGCAACTACATTTGCACCAACTCCAGCTGCTCGACGAACTCCATTCATGTTTGCACTCTAATTTCCTATTGAAGATGATGCCTGCCCAGCTGTCTCCTTAAGTTCCTTTCCTAATATTCTCAAATTAAAGGTTGTACGTCCTTCACCAACCTGTTAAAAACAAAGTCAATTTTCAATACTCCCAATTCTCAAACTATAACAGTAGACTCCGAACCAAAAGTAAGGATGTGTAGTGAATTAAGTGAATAGCTATGATAAAAGTAAGAGTAAGCCAATGCATCTACAATCTATACGTACATGCCTTTGTAGTGCAAAAAATGTAAACAAATGACAGTGCCGTATATCCTGTAAATGCAATACACACGGCATGATGAATCTGGCAACACCGCCTCTAACATGATGCTCTGGATTACCTAAATGTAAATTTACATATGTAACCTATGTAAAGCTTGATAAGATGAATAATGAATAGTACAGTTAGTTGTGTTCAGTTTTCAATTACAACCCATCAAGTTTATTAAATATTAAATAACTGATCATAGAAATTTTGTGAATGTGCCGTACCTCATTTATTATATCAAGATGGAATACAATGAAAAACAACTTGTACGTGATAATTTGCCAGAGTTAGCACAGAACACTGAAGTGACAATTTACTTCCTGTCATTTTTCCGCAGATCTGGCTCCCTCGCCACTTGTGATATTGACTCATTGGTAATTTTGGTACATATGAATTTTTTTTGAAACTTGTGTTAGCCTTGATGTTTGTCATGCTTTTGTACTTGTAGAACGCGAAGCGGGAGCGTACTGAAAAGGCGTGTCACTTTTATAATATTATTGTCACTCGAGCCAACGGGTTTAGGGACTTAATAACCGCTCTTACCGAAACAAGGCAGACGGGAGCCCTGCACATCCTTAAATCATCATCAACAGGTTTTTTTCCTTATTAGGGGAATTAATTAACGAAATAAGCTCAGAAATCCAGTTAAATAGTATATGTTTATTTGTCTGTATAGATATCGCAAAGTGGCAACAGGACTACTCAACAGAAACCTTCCTAAGCACCGTACGTGATATTAATTTCAAGGCTCCTTCATGGCTGTCCCAACTGCACAGCGCTATGGAGAACCGAGCTCAGTTAACTATTACAACAAATAGCCCTAAGATTACAATGGCCAAGATTAAAGAAGCAGTAGGATCTCACAGCTTGGAAATCTTAAATGAAAGTCAGATTAGTTTATTACTTCAAATCCTTGGAAAGTATCCCAAAAATTGTAATAACTCCAACTATGCTTTACTGTTAGTTCACCAAAGCTTACCAAAGTTTTATACGAGAGTCTATGAAGAGTCACTGAAGTACCACGTGGTAGCTGTTAACATCACAACAGATTCCCAAAGTACCGATCACTGGTATGAGCGTGACAAAATTATATGGTCTGATGTTGAAAACAAAGCCAAACAGTTAGAAAAACAAGTAGCATTTCAGCTACGTGAAATAAAGTGTCGACTTATCGATCTCGACCTCAGATTTGGTGGGGATGGGGGTAAATTAGTTATAGACAATTTTCCTTTTACCGGAGACTCCCCCGATGTTGCGGCATTCCTTGAAGGGCACGCCCCGTTATTTTGTAAAATAGATGTGGAACCACCTTGTTATTTAAAATATGTAAAGAGTCGCATTATAAAATGTAATAGTTTTGAAGATCTTACAAAGTTAGATGGGGATTTGAATTATTTATGTGATCGGAAGTTGGTACAAAAGCATTTAAATGATGGAAATAATACTCCAGTGATGATAGGAGGTAGTCGGCAAAGTGGACTGACTTGCCTTAGCAAACATATCGCTCAATTTCTCATTGAAGAGAAAGTACTTGTAAGAGAGTTTCAATTGTCTAGGTTTATTGAAGGGTACGACTGGTTAGGCAAACAGGAAGGGGAGATCCTGCAGGATTTTGTTACGTATGTGGTTGATGGAGATACGAAGAATCTGGTTGAGGCATGGATGACAAATTCAAGTAAAGTAAACTGTCACGTGATAATTGATGGAATTTGTGACTTGGTTGAAAGTAAAGGGGTGCAGTGTGTGTTGATGGCTTTGAGAAATGTTAAGAGTATTAAATTGTGGATATTTGGGTGTACCGCACAAGTGTCTAAGTGTTCGGAGTGGATAAAAGGGACAAAGTACGAGTTGGTCCCATATTATAGACAGTTAGACTCAGAATAATGTTCCCTTTCAAAATCTCAACTATTAGCTACATAGGTATATCTGGATAATCATGGATGATTAGTACGGGTGAACTAGATTATTGGTATATTACTGTCATTCTTTATGGCTTTACCTCAACCCGTACGCGTACCAATATTTAAGTTTTCATGCAGAATAAAATAATACAGCTTATTTAAAAACGCTTGAAGTATTTTGAAGCTCTTGTTTCTGATTTCTTTAAATAAAATCCTCGTATTCGTTACAGCACGGCCGGGTTTGCTCGGGCATGTTTAAGTGCCTGCGGTTATTATATTTGCACAATGGGTAACTAAAACCAGAAAAAGTAATTTTCGGTAAAAGTCCAGAAAGTTATATGGAAATATAACGTTTCATGGAAATATTTACTCTTTGTATTTATATAAACTATATACAAATTATAAAGTGATTTCCAATTTAATAAATAAAACCAAACCATAACAGTGGTTAGGTAAGGGATTTGCCAATCTCTTTCTGCAAACATGGTTTGATTATCACCAGAGTCTATTTAAATTCTATATAAAACAACTCAAGACCGGTTAAATTAGAGTCAGTGCGGAACCATTCGGCATTCGCCAAGAAAATTGCATTAATTTTTATTGCCTTTGTCTAGTCCTTAGTACCGTGCTAGGGTTTAGAACAGTTCAATGGTGTATGACTGAAACTGAAAGTCGTGAACGGTATAAAAAGTATGAATTCAATTATTAAAGTTGAATTAACTTTTATTAGGAATACATGTCATGTAAGCAGAATTAACCATACAGGGTGAAAACCAAGTAAACTGTTCTATTTCAGATGCCCTTTTTAATATCCAAAATTAATCAGATTTTTATAATATAAAAGACAAAATGTAGCCAAATAACGTGTAAGTTGACATTCCACAGAAACTCGAAAACTTGGTTTACTTTTCTGTAGTCCACACTTGGTTTACTAAAGTCCACTTTTTAGTACATGTCATGTATTTAGAATTTACCATGTTAAATGTTAGCAAATGACTTTTTCCTCGTTTTTACTCTGCATATTGTACACGTGACAAAACGACTTGATATTGATTTAGCCGTTTACCAGCGGAATGAATAACCAGTAGACAATCAGATCGACAGCAGTAACCTTTGTAGAAATCCCATATAAGCACTCTCATTACTTCCTACACACAATTGAAATTTCTTTCGGCAACCGGGATTTTGGTTGGCCAAAACCTCCGCCATCTTCAAGTGAATTTTCGCCATTTTGGAGTGAATCCCGTAAATTTGGAATTTTTTGGTATTAAAAACCTGGAACTGTGGTTTACAAGTACACAAGAAATTACACCTCCATTGCTTGAGACTAGACAACTTTTAGATTGAAAATATAATTGAATAAATAAAATCGTGGCCTATAATTTGTCGTAACCTGAAAACCCATTAAAAACGATGAAGTAAAAGCTCCAACGTTGAGTGATAATCGGAATCGGAATAGATTTAAAGAGACAATTTCAAATATGCCAAATGCCATAAGTAAAGTATAGTTAAGTATATATCTGTTGTATTGGGCTAACCGAGGCTTTCACCATTTGAATTAAATATCTCCTGAAACCAATTTAAAATGCTTTATTGACTTTTTCATACAAAAAAATACCTAGTTAGCAGATAAACTTTCAGAAAGTTAGCCATAGCCATTCCCAGCTTATTCGCAAACAGACCACGCCATAACAGCTCACGATGCAGTCTTCAGCAAGACAATTCACTACAACACCTTTACACAAGATATTTCTTGTCTACATCCGAATTCCCCATGCCATTGGTATCCTTCCAATCAAATACGTCTTACAAAATCATCTTTTTGTGAAGACACCGAGTTCTTGGCGAAAGTTCACTTTTATCTATCAGCTCACCCTCTTCACTCTGGATAATCTCAACCTCTCTCTCGTTAGCCAAATCATTGACATCAAAGTTGTCGGAGAGAAAGAGTTTGTTATCTTTTTCATGCATTATTTGTCAAGATGTGGAGGATGTCTGCTTATATGGCTTTTAGCTATCAACTTGGAATCATGTCTTTACTTCTTAAATGTCATATTTCATACGCACACCTTTTATTTTGGTAAGTAAGCATAATAAGTGATATTGAATTAAATCTAAATGATTTTAGTAACCTTAATGGCTTTTGATATTTAAGCAAAATTTGGACCAACTTGGGTTGAGGACATTTTTAGTCAAAATAAAATGCTAAGACGCATTCTATGGTTTGCCGGTTATTTCTTGAAGATTCAACCAATCTTTCCATTCTTCATGTATTTACAAAACCCATTCAGTATCCGCTACGTCACTGCAAGGCTAGTCAGCTTTGACATAGAAAAATCAACCTGGATTATTGCCTTTGGGGCGCCTCTAGACTTTTTATTCTCCGTTTCTATACAAAGCGCAATCGTTTTACCAACTTGTCTTATCATTTGCTTTGCGAAATTGAAGTTTCACCTGGATATGCTCAAAAGGAAGCTGAAAACCAATGGGGTGCATGAGATAGCGTTGAAGCAGTACAGAGCACTTCAAGTTCTCAACCGAATCACGTACTCCTTCTGTACACCCACGATTCTTCCTACAGTCTATACTGTGGGCTACTGGGGCTTAGTGATTAGCTTTACTGGCCTTATCAAAAATGGTAGAACAGCAGGTCTAGACATGCAGATTAACCTGTTCATAGGAGCAGTTTTAGGAATGTGTGCTCTCAGCTTGATTATCGAGGCTGGGGGGAACATATTAAAGGGGTCCCAAGAGGTTAAACAACAGTTTCATTCATCTCGGAATAGATTCATTAAGAAATATGTAAGATCGTTTCCAGACATAAGAATCTACTTTGGATCGGCATTCTTCTTTGAGAAGCATACATATGCAGTTATGATAGACTCTATCTTCAATACAGCGATTACCATTATTTTGACATAACATTCTGTTGTTCGTGACGGAATCTACTTTTTTTCTGGCCCCGGGTTAGACTACCAGCATGGGCCATTGATTTTTTGCTTCAATTCTTCCTTAATTTTATTGTCATTTCAGCAAAAATTTGTTATACCGAAATAATTACTTGTCGATTGAAAAAAAGTTTATCAATTTATAAAACAATAA
>JAHZNG010001834.1:0-15581 GCA_027744375.1 Orchesellides sinensis | reverse complement strand
CAGCAAATATAAATAAAATCTTGTTTTATTGCGGCAATAAAAATTTCATCTTGATGCTAAAAAGAAGGCATAAGCCAACATAAAGAATTGCCTGATGGCTGTTGTTCCAAAGTAAAAAAAATAGGAGACGAGGCCTAAGGATGTGGCTTTGGCTTTGACCATGTAGCCTCTACACACTTTCATTGTAAGTAATGTAACTCTCATGAATACCATACCACACCAGAGGCTGGAAACAATAATGGAGGAAAGCATACTCTGGAACAACTCTGGAGGTTAAGGCTGAAATTCTGTTCATGCATGAATACGGATAGAACCAAAAATTCGAACTGAGAGACCTTAGAGGTCTTATTGCTTCAGGCTTCGCTTTCATTCCATATTAGTCAACAAATGGGGTACGGGAAAGGGTAGAGAAATTTATGTATCGAATCAAATCAAAGCAATCTTGGGAAAACCCGGAGAAGTTTCATTCTTTCAGCGATACATACGATTGAGAGCGTGTGTAAAAAAAAGAAACAAAATCGAATCAGGGAAAGTAACTAAAGTGCTTAAAATGGAGAAAAAAGCGGAAAGCGTGGAATATAAAAAGAGAAAGTTAAAATAAGTAATGCGTTAAACGGAATTAAACTGAGTTGTATAAGTTGTATATATATGAAGTATTTTTTATGTGCAGTTTCTCCGAATGTGTGGAATTGTAAGGGAAAGTATTTATATGTCTTTACCAGATTTTCTTTTTTGGTGGCTGCTACTATGAGTATGATGATTTGAAAGGTGAAAGTTCCTCCTCAAGGACGTTATGGCTGCTGAAACAGAAGCTTTCCCTCTTGTTGACGGTGCTACTGCTACTGATGATGACGATGGCGACAAGGGGCCGCCTGGTATGGTGTGATAATAAGGATTATTATTATCGCAATTTCCATTGCCACCTAGACTCTCTCCTGGAGCAACTAGCTCCACACTCTGCTCTTCACCTTCACCCAGTCGAATAAGATTAGCTGTGTCTGAGCATGTTTCATCTGCTGCTGATAAGCACCTATCATTCAAAGTGAAGCTATTTCTACCATCATACTCGTGATCGGAATTACAGTCACAGATGCCATCTTCCTCCTCATCCGTTTCTGCCACACTGGTCACCTCATCTTCATCGTCATCTTCATCTGGATCGTAGTCATCGTCAAACTCATAGTCCGGCTCTTCTTGAAGTCTCCTCGGATAAAATGAGCCTTCTGCAGAGTCCCTAAATCCTACGTCTCCAGCTGGAGCAGTATTAGCTGAAAATGATGATGCAGTTCGGCCTGCTTTGAGCAACTGTCCAACGGTAGTCCACACACGGACCTTTTTTGGAACAAAGTACTTGTAATTCTCTTTGATTGAGCTGGTCAGCACACAAAAGCCTACTACAGCTACTACAAAGAGGAAGATAACGAAGGAGATCACTAAAACCACAAAGAGTGTGTAAAGTTTGCCACGAAGAGCACTATTTCCGTCGCTGTCATTGCCGTTGTTGGAATTATCATTGTAAAAATAGCCACTGGCATTATTATGAGTTGACTTAATGTTACTAAACTCCCCTAATATTAATGGATCTAATCCATTGTCACTGGAACTAATACTGCCATTCCTATTATTGTTATTGCTACTACCCCCAACACCACCACCATTAATTGTAACTACACTAGGATATCTCGAAGAGAGGTGGATGGCATTTTGGCTAAGTGCATATAAACTTTGGTAGAAGCTATTTACAGTGAAGAAATTAGGATACTTTTTTGAAGACGGAAGAGAGGATGAGTCAAGAAGTGATAACGAAGCAGTTTTCATTTGACTTTTCTGATATTGAGGCTTTTTGTCTTCAGGATGCTCTTGAGTATGAGCTTGGGCTAATGATATTGAGTCAGAGTTAGCTAACTTCTGTGATAAAAATGGTTTGCGATAGGGATGACGATGATGAGTATTGGGGTGATGAGAGCGTGAAAAAAGGCTTTCATCTTGATCTGAAGTTTCATCTTCGTCGTCATCGTCCCATACTGAACTTTCATCTTCCTCTTCATCTGTTCCTTCTGGCTGATCGTGTACGACTTGGAAGAAGTGGTCATTTTGACCATCGTCGTTTCTAGTTATTGTTATGGGGCTCACGTAGTTGGATTGACTCTTGATGTTGGAGTGTGAACTCCCTTGTGAGGTTTTATCATCACGACGACTATTGCTATTAGTGTTACTACTACTACTGACCCAACTACTGGTTCGTGTCGTGTTGACAAGAATCCGCTCGCTTTTGATCGTCACCTTGGGTTCCCCGTCAAATGGAAATGTTATCGATTCGGGAAGTGCAAGCGAATCCTCGTTGTTGCTTTTCTTGTCCTCTGGTGAAAGTAGATTATTCTGGGATAGGATTCCAGCATTGGAAGATGATTTTGAAGAAATTTCTTGTGACGGGGAAGTAAGTGGCTTAGTACTGCTTATGGACTTTCCCTTCCAACTTGAAATCTCATCGATATCACTAGGATCCATGTTGAAACGGCTGTCCTGTTGAGTGGCAGGGGAGACGGGTGGTGTTGACGGAAGATGATGCTCAGTCGATGATTGAATTTGTTGGCTGGATGTGCTCACACCATCTGGGGTTATTAGTCCGACCTTGGAATCCAAAAATACAAGCGTTTATTTTTAATCAATATAATTTAGCTTCGTCTATATAATAGCATTACTATTACTTATTCCCACATGCACTATCTCAACTGGAAACTAATGCACCGTGTCATGCCTTCACCTACCTGCCTACCTCGTACAACTTTACCATTTAATACAGGGCTAACTTTAGCAAATGTTTTAATAAAATATACGCATGCATACATGAACACCTAATAGAATTATAGAAAGAAAAATCTGAATTCGCACAGCAAAAAAAGTCTCCATAATGTACTGCTACTTTCTCCAAGGAAAAGTACCTAAATTTACTACGTGTTCTAGTTATAATGCCACACTTGCATTCACAGAATGTTCCACAATGTTTGAAATTGAAATAAAAAATAAAACCTTGTATTTTTCCTTACCTGAATGATATACACAGTATCCGGCCAGAGTGATATGGATGCTGAGCACGTATCAGTGACAAGATTTCCCCTCAGTCCTCCTCCAAAAATTTCCCATGAGAGTAAGAAATTGAGTTTGCTTTCCACTCCTATCCCATCCTTCCCAGTACCACTACATCCGCTTCGTTTTCCTGAATATTCCAGTTTTCCACTTTGCTCTAAAATCTTTGACTTTTCTCTCAAGGTCGCTTTCACAAAAGCTGCAGTGTCATTTTTAACTGAAGATTTTGTTCCACTCCCGTCAGAATCAGCAACAACCGTGCTACTCACCATGAGTGGTTGCTTGTCATCATGATTTCCATCACTCAAGAGATGATGCTTCTCTTGTGATGCTATCATCTTGTTACTGCTTATCCCACCATTTCCTTGAACTTTCTCCGTGTTGGTATCAGTGTTCTCAGGAAAATCCCATGTCACTTGTGTCACAACAAGAAACTTTTGATACACCATTGATACAGTGTGAAGTCCCCAATTTTGACTCTGTTCATGAGAAAGTAAAGGAGAGGTAATCCGTTCATGGGAAACACCATTACCATCATCATCATTTGTAAAAGTTATCCTTGGAGAAGCATCCGCTGAAGTTGTGGTGGTGGCGGTGAAAGTATTAGCTTCATTTACCACTTTATTCTTTTCTTGTTGTCTACTCAGCAACTTTTTTACCTTTCCTCTGAAACTTAATGATGAGGATGACGACTCTTTCGATGGAAATGTCAAGATCTGATTTGAATTCTCATTATTTCCTTCCATATCCAGATAAGAGTTAGAGGAAAGAATGTTAACACCACCACCAACATTTTTCTTTTTCTCAACTTTATCTTTCCTTACTCCTTTCTCTTTTTTATCAAGCAACACGTCCGCCGACTGATTTCCTGTCTTTTCATTAGAAAAGTTGGTAGTATTGCGGCTGACATTTCTCATTGCATCACCATCACTGTCAGCAGTAGTTGTAAGCTTCAGACCTCGATGGCTTTCACGGTAAACCTGTTCCTTTTGATGATATTGATGTTGATTGGGAGAATGATGATGATCCAAGTCAAAGTGGTAATATGAATTGTTGAGCTCGGCAAAATAAACTTTCTCCAGACCTCCTTTTGAGCTGACTGCCAACACCCTCAGAATAACTTTTGACGGAGGATCAGCCTCAAAAGAGGGAAAAGACTGTGGAGGCATCATCATCATTCTTTTTTGTGAATTCTTTCTTCTTTCTTTTATTATTTCTTTCCTCTTCTGGACCAATGCACCTGCCCCTGTCACTTGTTCTTGCTCACTGCTTTCTTTCCAGTTTGCTTTTTGCTCAGTTGGCACAATCGTCGGTAATGAGATCTGAGTTGTGGTTCTGGCCACTGTTTGGTCAATCAATTTCCACCAACGGGCATGGTACGTGGTATTGCTATCACCTGTCCCATCGGATCTTACATTTTCCCAACTTGCCTCCAAAATGATAGAGTATACTACGGTCGTTGGTCCTCTAGTTGTTCCATAGTTGTGCCTTGCCCTCTGGCTCCTTTCCTTCTCATTTTTATCAACAGGATCATCAGCAATCCCTTTTTTATCCTTCACCTGAGCCGATGCCCTATCCGGTCTAGTACTGTTATTGCTCTCACTTTTAATACTCCAACTGCTGGAAGGCTTAGGCCAACTCAGCTGGAGAAAGTAGAGGGAAACGCCGTCTTTCTTCATTGTACCAACAACTTGCCCAACTTTAAGCCCAGGCTCAGAGCGAAAAGTCTTGAAATTGCTTATTGAACCGGCATATTTGGAATCTTGTTGGTGGTGTTGTTCCTCAATCACCGTGCTTTCCCTCACTTTCTCTTTAGCAACTTTAGCACTCGGGCCATCGGGTAATTGCTGCTCATCACGATTTTGTCCTTCACTCGTTGGGCGCTTGGAAGATATTCGATTTTCTTCCTTTTCATGCCATTCTTGTTGCTGGAGCATTTTATTGTTTGCAGAGGCTTCGTAGTGATGATGTTGTTCACGATGATTGTTATTACTTTTCCTATCAGCTTCTCTCATTTCCACGGGCGTATTCGCCCACTACTCATGTTGTCTTCGGTAAGCATCAGACCTACTTTGTTATTGTTGTTCCTTATGGGCATACTACTACTACTTGTTATAGTCAACCTGGATCGCTTTGGGATGGGAAACTTTCTTCTGCACGAGACTTGGCAACTTGACAACTGCAAATAGAGTCATAAAATACAGAAACAATCATGTTACAACTATTTTGGCAATGTAAACAATTTGAGAGTGTGAATATCGTAGACAATGCCCATCAATGTTTTTATTTGTGTAGCAGTAACGGATATACCTAAAACTCATTTTAATTAGCTGTAGCTATAGGCTATCTTTGTAAAACATGATTTAATTCTTTCCTCACATATTCATATATCATTTTGTTATGTGATAAATAACCGTCACGAATAAAAACACCAAAAATTACACACACAGCTTGTGCTACAACTATTTTGGCAATGTAAACAATTTGAGAGTGTGAATATCGTAGATAATGCCCATCAATGTTTTTATTTGTGTAGCAGTAACGGATATACCTAAAACTTATTTTAATTAGCTGTAGCTGTAGGCTATCTTTGTAAAACATGATTTAATTCTTTCCCCACATATTCATACATCATTTTGTTATGTGATAAATAACCGTCACGAATAAAAACACCAAAAATTACACACACAGCTTGTGCGTTGATAGAATTTACTAAACGAGAGAATAATATTCCTAAGATTATTGTAAATCTGATAAAGGTCAAAGTGGTTAGGTGATAATCAGAAAGAAGCATCAATAGAGTAAAAGAGAAAATACTAATATCTCCTTTACCTATATTCCTTTCATCATATAATACAGCTACCTATCTATATTACGCATCTACTATGAATAAAGTACAATTACATATCCGGTTGGATGTCGAAATGACATATTTTATTATATGTACACATATGTACAATATCATCTTCAAGTGTTACTGACGACACAGGTCTTGTTTAACTGTAATTTCAGTCTGTAACAATCTCTACCAAACCTAAACAATAGGATAAGAAAAGAGTATTGAGACAAAAAACATTTTTATGCTACTTCTTGCATATTTTCATGTCTCGACTTCACCCCAGATGCTCACTAGCTCGAGACTTTTTACTCCTAGTTCTTTTACTTTTTTACAACTTTCTACAAGCCCACTTGAGAATAATAGAGGAAACTAGACAAAAAACAGAAAGAGACTTGAAGCGGATGTTTTTATTGAGTTTTCGGTTTCTGTTTCTCTCTATCAACATCATCAATATACGAGCAGGATTGGAACAAGGGAAAAACAAATGAAACCTGACAGGCTATGTATAGGAGGTATCATGACATTATAACCCTATCGCACACCTTCACATAGCATAAAGTTAACTTTCATTGAATACCTTTCTCCCTATCTCTCTCTACTTCATTACAAACGCAAGAGACACAATGGAAAAGAAAGTGTATAATAGGATTATCAAGTTGTAAGACATACTGCGACGCACTTAGCAGCTTCCTTTACAATAAACTTTCCTGTTTTGTGAAAAGGGCAATCCTAACAAACTATCCTCTTGATACACAAAAAAAAATCTGTAAAAACTATATATGTATTTTTGTCACAAAAAGAAGTGGCAATAGTAATAATCGATAGAAGAGAGAGAGAAATATCCACTCGTTTCCTTTATTTGCTTGGGTGAAAGCACAATTCATGCCGTGAAAGAGGAGAAAGACTGGCAGAAGATGGGAGAAGAAAAGACAGACACGAAAATGGAAAGTTTTCTTTTGTAAATCTCCTCTTGTGTGAGGAAAACCTTAAACTTTTCCAGTTGTTTTCTATTTACTTTCTCTGTGAATGAATTCACAGGACCATATCATAAATTATTTTGTAAAACATTTTTTTTGCTCTACACCTGATTGTTGTTGTTACTACATACCATAAGTGGTTGATGATGTCTGTGTCTGCACAACATAATAACTTTATTTTCTAGAGTTGTTTACAACTTCTTTTATTTTCCCCTGGTATGTAACTAAAGCTCTTCAATTTCTGCTCTTATTACTTTTGGGCGGAGAGCTAATACTTTTTCTTGGTGATCATATCATCACCAGTCTTTTTTCTTTTGCTTTCTCTTTCAATGCTCTACACCAAACCACCGTGCAGGTTGTAATAATAAGAGTAAATATTATGTGGTAATAACAATAACAATGAAGCAATGATACTAAAAACAAGACGCCCAGTACTAGTCTTCTGGTTCTCACAGTACTTTCTCTTGCTTTGCCTTCTCCGGACATAAAACTTGTAAATTTGTTGGAGCAAGATGAAAAAATAAATAAAAACTGCAGAATAGGTAGGTGGAGAGTAAACACTATTTCAGAAGTCTTATTCCAAAAACAAGTTTAATTTTAACGGATTTTTCACAATCTGTTTGAGAAGGTCTATGGTCCAAGTACAAAATGATGGCAGAATCCGAATCCTCTTTATAGACTATTTGTGTATACAGAAAACTAATGGAAAAACGGAATGGTTCAACTGATCCCCGTCAGGAGATAAGTTAATGGACATGAGTTTGCTGACTCATTAATTTTGGGGAAGGTGACAACTGAGTTGTTTGCTACTGTAGTTTTGCTTATATATATATACATTTCTTCAGAAAACTGGATAGGGAAGAGTGTTGCCGGCTTGCTTCATCCTTTTTCATCATCAGGAGCAGCAGCAGGAGAGCGTCATAATAATATGTATCGTGACAAAAAAGCATTTCCAGTGTTTGGGGAAAAGCACACATGTGAAAGTTGAGAAAGACGTGGTTTTTATCTCTTATTTTTTAAGATATAACTTTTACACGCCTATCTAATAATGAATCTTTCATTGCGCCACACACTAACCATGTTTCTCGTAGAAAGTAAAACCGGACTTCCCGATTGCAGATGTTTTCTTGTACAAAGTTATACAAATGAATGCAATGTATGGCGTTTGCTTCAAAGGAAAAAGTGAAATGTTCTAGTTACATGAAATATGTTCAATTTCGTTACAAATGCAATGCATTGTTTCAATTCAAAGGAAACGACAAGATAATGCAATACTTGGGCAACACAAAATTGTGACTTGGATGATGGATGAGAAGTTATTCAATATTACATTCTTACTAAGACGTGTGTGTTCTGCAATACTTATAATGGACTTCACATGGGTTTTATAAATGGAAGACTGCAGTAAGATGCATATGCTAAATGATTTCCAAGCAAAGTCGATGTTTTTGCAGTGAAACGTACTAAATATTAAATTGGAAGGGATGCTGGCGATGAGGGATATTCTCCATGACATGATCTGTACAAATATAGATGTTATGTTCAGTATTTCAAACAAGATTTACATATTTAAGCTTATAGACATATACACAAAATGAAGATTTTAATGCTATTTTTTGTAAAATCAACGTAAGCCATTCCAATGGTTTCCGCAGTCGCAGTATTCATCTATAAATGTGACTTTTACTTTCTTGGTTCATTTGACTAACTCAGTTTGTAAGGCGCAACCAAATCATTTCTTCTTTTGTTTCTTTTCCCTATTATTTTTACTCTCCCTCAAGAAAAAGCAGCAAAGTATTTTGTCTTCAAAAACTTGACTGAAGTTAGTTTGATGATAACAGCTTCTTGTTGATAAACCGCGAATATATGACACTTTTTATTTTATAATAAGGATTTCGAGTAGGTATATGTGTTATTATCTCTCTCGCAGCTTTCTCAAAGAAGATTCCCCGTTTCAGCAAGCGGCTCATTATCTTTTTGTTATCTATTTTCTTTAAGCGGATGCTTTAGCCCCTCTCTACCTTCTCTACGAATCTCTTGAGAAGTTTAAGTTGCGCAGAGGGAAACCTCAACTGGCTGGTATTACAACAACCAACTAAGAAAAAAATGTCCCTTACACACGTAAAAGCGCATTCCCTACATGTTGTGCAACGGGAAAAATTAAGAAAGGAGGGGAAGAAATAAACTGTAGTCAACGAGGGTAAGTAGCTAACTAACTTGTATTTATGCTCAATGCCACGAGAATATATTGCTAGAAAAGACTTTTAAGATGGTGGAGGAGATACATAAGAAATGTGTTTAGTTTTGCCTGAAATATTTGTAATGTTCCCTGTCGTTTCCCCACAAAATGCATACTAATGTTTTCGTATTTGTCTTGATGACGGTAGCGGCACGAGGCACAATAACGACTGCAGATAAAAAGAAAAACTGGGGTGGAGGCGACAAGACAAGAAGAGATAATGTGTGGTCTTCTTTTAGGTGTCGTTATTATCGCACTTTGCCTTCTTTTACTATCGACATCTCATTATAACGACTTCTTTTGTTCTTGTAGAAGAACTGGGAGAAGATGCTGTGAAAACACATATGGATATAAATGCTTGCATTTTGTCGTATACCTCCCATTTACCCTAACAAACTCCGTTTTATAGTCGGCCAATATAAATAATATGGAGATGAAGCATGCCACAATGAATCAACGAGTTTTAGCTGAAAAGCCGGTGAGTTGAAAAATTTTTGTGTGGGGGTGCGACAATATTTCTTCTTAGTCTTGCCACTACTTCCAATGCATGGCTGACTACTTTTAAGTTGAAGGTTTCCTTCGAGCGGAAATTGTGTACACATGAAATACATAGGTATATGAACTACATCCACAAGTTTCCAAAATGAGCAGAGAAAATAATAACAAGTTAAGGAAAGAACAGGGGAACAAGTTTTCTAGAATTCAGCATGCGTATTCATTCATATATTATCCACACGCATATGGATACAATAGTTTTTAGTTGCTTTGCTGGCAAGAATACCTAATGAAAAAGAGAAAAGAGTGAGTGAGAGAAAAGTAATATATTTCATGGGCTTAACTCAAAAAGACAAGATGAAGATTTGTCTTTTTGTAATTTACATTCCGTGAAACTACGCGCTAGAAATATATTATAGCTGTTAGTGAGCCAAAGTGTGGTTTATTGTGCGATGGTCGTCACATCACAAGACAAAAGTTTTTGGTAAAGTCTTAAACATGAAAATATCAATGAGTACTATAACCATTATTAAAAATACATGCATAAAGTTAAGCCACCTTAAACCGAGAAATACATAAGAAGGTATATTTGCATGTTGTGTTTATGTTGTGTGATTTCACTTCACTAAACTCCCTCCGTTTTACAACCACACCACACTCTCGCTCACTTTGTGGTTTTACTCTAATGTCAGAGCAATTAAAGTTTTTGCAACTTTAAATTTTCTTCACAAAAGTTGGAAGAATGAATTGAGCAACCATGAAGAAGCCTTTACACACACTATCATTTTAAAGAAGTTATAATGTTTGTTATGCTAAATTCTCTAATTCTCTGGGTCCATATAGCATAGCTTCATGTATGTACTTGTACCTACTCTTCTAGGTATGAGGAGAGGACTCTACAGGGTTCCGGCTTAAGTTAAATAGGTATTCTTAGTTAGCATCTTCCTAAGTAAACTTATGATGCCACAAGCTCTTGCGTAATTTTAATTGTTTCATGACATCTTTCACGTTACTTTCACTTCAGGTCCTACCAAATCACGCAGGGTGCCTTGGTTGACCGAAAACTTGTAATTAAATTAATTTTTAATAGACCTAGACCTAAGAGCGCTTTGATATGCAGATCCGAGCCCTTCTGTACCTACCTAAGCAAATGTACTTTCAAGCGTTACGTGTACCTTCGCCTACGTATTCAAGTATTTAAGACGAAATATTTTGTAGGGAACAACATTTACTATTGTGTAAACACCTACAACTACATATTCATGCTTTAAAAAATAATTAATAGTCTCAAAGCGAAAAAAGGGTGGTATATGCTATAGGCAGTTTTTGGAATTTATTCATCATCTAATTTAATTAATTCATTAATGCATATATAAATATAGGTGGGTCTTTATAAATGTTGCGATAACTGTGATTAAATCAGGTAAACTTGAAATTAACTTAATCAATGTCTAACTTTTAACATCATTACAGTTCGTTTCACAAATAATACAGTTGACAGTTGAAAACCACATTTCCAGAAGTAATGTGGCACAATAAAGCTTAACACCAGCTTGAGGAAACTACATTGATTTGGTCATAAAAAGGTTGAAGCTGTGGATGAAATTATAGTTGACCCAATTCAGAATCACATAAATGTACACATAATATTGGGGTACAGGTATGATGAGCAAAGCAAATTACAACTTTAAAAGTGTTCATCATCATTACTCATAATTTAATACTGCTCTCTGCTCTATAATATCATATTTTTGATGGTTTTCCGCTCTATAAAATGGTATTTTATTTAGTCTTTCAAATTCGTACTTTCAACTTTGTTATGTGTGTTACATCATTAGATCATAACTTCACTCACATAACTCTGATTATAACTTTGTAAACGAGCAGAGATGAAAGATGAGCAAAACAAATTAAAAATTCATTTCCTTGTTGCTTCCCAATAATAACATAAGTCAATCCTTCTTCTATCTCATACCTTCACATTCTACAATTCACCATATCATACAACCAAGATGAAAATCACGAAATCAGACATTAAATGAAATATCAAAAGTAAAACCATTTCATTACTAAATATCATTTTATGTCTACAGGAGAAAGTTTGTTAGACGACTGATGCATTAATAAAAACTTCCTAGTAAAGGTCTACATATTTATATGGGTACGTGATTACACAAGACTTTAGTTTTCCTAAGTATTAATAACTTAACCAATCTTTAGACCAGTTAGCAACAGCAGCTATAGAACACGAACACTGTAAGTAGAAATAACAACAAGGTTTCGCAACTTTGCTCCACTTTCTTATTTTTTACATGCGTATCTACCGCTCAGAATCTGAATACTATAAACAAACCCGTAAGATTCAAACCTAAATAAACTCTTATGGGCTGAGGATAAATATGTTTTATATCTTTAGTCTGAAAACACTTGTCTTTCTTTGACTAGGTACTTGCTATAAACGTATGTACATATGTCTATTTGCGTCATGTATGCTCATGTGACTTATTATTAGTAAAAAAAAGTTTCTAGGTTAAAAATTCTGTATTGTGTATTGTATTATGGCACAATCCTTATATTTCTTGCATGTATTGAAATAATAGCCTCGTCTCGAGTGAATCTTTGGCCCTCGTTTGCTATAACCTCCGGTCCATTTGTACGCAGTGTACAAAAGCCATATTCACAATTCAGCAATATGAGTCAAGGACATATTTCCGTGAGTTGGCAAAACTACTGTAGCTTTATTTAGAACAAGAGTAGAAAGTTCGTGAAAGCAAAAAATAGAATGAAGTAAGTAAGTTTTTCTGGGGAAAGTCCTAAATCAGGATCTTTACTCAGAATCTGTAAATAAAGTCAAGCAAACTTGTAATCCTTAACAAGACAATAGGCATATATCATCAGCGTAAAGAACTTAGTAAAGTAGTAAACGTGCATGATGATAAGGCAACTTTTTTATATGCGATTAAACTATAGTATCTAAACTTTTGTAAATGCAAAATATGAACGGGAAAATTATTCCCAAAATTGGAAGGAAAAACACCCAAAAGTAAATGCGTCAATAGATTTTTTTCTCCCTACAGTATTCCGCAGTCACTCTGGTAGAGTGGCAGAGAAGTGAAGTACTAAATGCATGTCCTTATTGCTAGTCACTTGATTTGGCTTCAAGACACGAAGTTTCTTGGCCCAGCTCCCATCATCCATACAAGCTAGACCAAATACTGCGCGACTACCAGATTTACTAATATTATTAACGTTGATAAAAAATAAAAGGAAAAATGTATTGATATAATTAACTATGTAGTATTTAGTTTTAATATAAATGTGTATTTATGTATGGAAAGAGAAAATAATAATAACAAGACTGCATTCGCAACGCTTTCGCCGGCAGTAATATCCATTGAATGGAAATGAAAAGGATAATTTGACTTCGTAGAACCGACCTGAGCCAGAGAAACTCAGGCCCTGTAATGATCTGTAAATACGTTAATGTACCCAAGAGTAGATAAAAATTGAGAAGAACAAATCGAATAAGCAGCTTAATCTAGCCAGCCAGAGTTTTAAAAGCACTCCTTGAATGTTCCCATTTCGTCTGTAAAGTTGTGAATATAGTTTAGCCGTCTATTGTGAGAATTCTAACTAGATTTATGAAAAAGGAGCGACCAAAAATTTGTTTTGATTTAAATAGAATACACTACAAAGGAATAGCAAGTCAATGGAATAAAGACTTTATTTGCAAAGTCGACGGTTACATACTAAGTAAGCAGCAAATTTAATGCAGTAATGTTGGAGGACTTCAAAGAAAAGTAAAAACGAATATTCATAAAGTAAAAAGTTTTTCTGGTCGAACTTAAGCAATATGGATAAAAGTTTACAGATTTTGTATTTTCGTTCCGTTGCTTTCAGCAGTTTCCATTATTACAGAGAGGAAAAAATGACAAAATTATTAGCTCATTATTTCATTCAAAAGCACCATGAGATTCTGTTTAGCAACTTTTTTCAAGTAATGCTGGACTTTGTAAATAAAATTAATACTATTAAATATGTGGGCGTTCTGAAAATTACTTTGGTTGATCACATCAAACAAAATAGATTCTGTTCAATCAAAATTGCCACATGTTTGCAGAATTTGAGGAATAGTTGTGCCTACAATTGGATACAAAAGAATATAGACATCAGTCTCAGATCAATATTGGCAGATATGCATGTAATTTTTTCAGTAAAGGAAAAATGCTAAGTTTTATTGATTTTTCTATCTTTCCTTTTTACAACACTTACATAAATACCTTGGTTAAGCCATCTTTGTATACCTAAAACAGTTAGACTTAAGACATCAATCGATTTGCACCAACAAAACTATGTTTGTCTGCTATTTTGCAGTCAAGTTACCCCGTAAAATACATGGATGCCTGCATCAATTGATTCTGCCTGCTGTTTTCATAGGTGCTTACTCCGTTAGAAGCAAAATGTACACCTGACGCTACAGAATTGTGTTTCATGAAGAAGTATGCACAACGTTAAAAGTTAATTGGAAATCGAATTACCGCGATTCGATCGTAAGGTGGATGCACATGTCTAATACAGGGTTTGATGCTGAACTGCAAGGCAGAGGTGCAAGAATATCTCTTGGTATGTATGCTTACTTCCTACAATAATGAGTAAACTTTAGAATTTTTCATCGGACGACCAGTCATAATATTCTAGTACATGAACTAGTAACAATGGTCGGTGAATGTGTTTCATTTGACACAATAAACAAGCCAATACGTCAACATAATATGTATCCAGCATGCCTGTGAGAATGTGACAAATGGAGCAGCAAAGAAATATATGTAAACAACATTAGAGCTTGGAAGTATCACATTGAAAATATAAATATTGACTATGTTAATCTTATAATCGCTGTATTACATGTATATTCTTCTTGCTAGACTAGTCTCTGGTAGGCGGCTTCAGTATTATAAACTGGTCCTTCGAGCGAGAGCGAGCCAACGAGTCGCTTAATGAAATGCTAAAAATCCATTTCAAATAACAAAGCAAGCTATGATTTTCTCCTGTTTAATCTACCAAAACGCAACAATACCACATTCACATTAGTGCACATTTGAGTTTTGGTTAGATATGAAATTACGAGAACTTAGGACCTTTTGTGATTTACGGTAACACTCATACAAGACTAGCTAAATTATTTTGTTCTGACTGTAATACGGTATACCAAAAAGAAAACTTGTTAACTGAAATGAATGGAAAGTGAAAGAATTTGTTATAAAGTCATAATAACAAGCTGATGTTTCACTGCTTTTTTGTTGCCGTTGAAAGTAAAAAGTAGAGAAATTCTGCTCAACAACATCAGAACAGCTAAAAGGGAAAGTAGCCGCATCTACAATTCAGCATCTTATTAATAAAAAATAAAATGCGGGTTTTGGACTCTTGAGTAAATATTTTTACGCTGTGGCTATGTGGCTACATCGGTTGTTCCGTTCACGTGCCTTGAACATTGTACGTAAGCCATTTAGTTCCATGAACTGTTTGTGCTCATTACATATTAAATTACATAGATAAATATAAAGTAAACAGAACAAACTATATATTTTAGTTCTTTATAATTTCCAACAATGGAACCTGGAAACTAGTCTATAGTTGAGTATATACATATCATAGTTTAACAGACCACACACTGACAGACCGAACCCCAGCAAATGAAACATGGTCATAATATTAATAGGTATAGAATGCTGGGATTTCATTGTGGTTTTTCTTACAAACCGGAACTGGGCATTTTGCATAATATTCTATATTAATTTGAGCATTCCATTAATTCCCAATACACTGTGGCTATGCTACTACAGTATAATTAAACCTATTGGAAGTAGCTGATTTGAAAAGTTGCAACATTTTACGTGTATTCCTCCGTAGCACATCATAGTCACAACTAAGTAACCAGGATTTC
>JAHZNG010001833.1:0-14786 GCA_027744375.1 Orchesellides sinensis | reverse complement strand
ATCTACATACAATACTCTAGTTTTTTATGTCTTAAACTATATATCTTATACCAATAATGATAGACAACTTTTTGGTATGGAATATCAGTAGCAATTTCTTCCATACTTTCTTTCTATATATGGTACATATATATGTAACACATAAACATCCTGCTTTACTGCTACCATCACACATCCTTCATCTTATTTTTTTTGGTGCTCTCCTCATCTTTCTATTCTCTCTCTTTCTGTTTGTCTGTTCCGCTATTCTATTTCCTGATGCTATTTTTTTTGCAAAAAGAAAGAGAAACGGAAAACTCTGAGCAAGCTCTTTTTCCTTTCGTATTAGTATAATATAATACACGGATCGGTTGCTCTGGAAGAGAGAAACGGGCCGTAAAAGATGGAAAGAGATAAAATGTCCCATCACGTCCATTTATGGCCACACTGCTCTCAAAGTGCGTAAAAGTAAGTGCAACTTGCTCTGCTTCTGTGTATACCATTTTTGTCTGTCTTTCATGTTATGATGTCTGTCTACATCTTTCACTCTTCCCTTTTCATCTTCTGTTAGAAATGTACATAAAAACGGTATAAATGTGTTTTCGCTAGAAGCCACGTCATATATAAAAAACAAGATAGAGGGAAGGAAAAGTCAATGCGAAAAAAGTGTCAGAAAAGGGAATGACGAGAGAGAGGAAGTAAGGGAAACGAGGCGAATTGAATAATGTACGTATAACATACACATTGACTCTCCAACATTTTCATGGTGTAAAAAGAAATGGTTGAAGATGACGATGACGAAAGTCAACAACCAACAACTGCAAGTCACTTTGAAAAGTTACCCTTTTATTCCGTTTTAAGGTAGAGTAGTTTTTGTTTTTTGGTAAACTCATTTGTGGCAACGGGAACATTTTCCAAGGAAAAAAAAGTGTAAATATATGGGACGCATTTCACAAAAGTATTTTGACGGTGTGTGAAGAAGAACACACGTAAAAATGAAAGTGTATAGCGATTTCCTATGTAAAAAAACACAAAGCCTTGTTTTTAGTAAGTATGCATGCATTAAACATTTTTGCATCACAATTTCTTCAGACAGACAGACGTTTCAACGAAATTTTCACACTTATGCTTATCCCAGATGCGTGCCACTTTGAGCATTTTCACTATCAAATCCATCTTTTCAAAGGTATGCCAGGCATTTTGACTAAAATGTGAATTTTTCAGGGTTGTAATTGCTCCATTATGGTAAAACATTATTCGCGATTGGCAATCTCTCTCTCTCATTTTAACAGTCTTTCATTCCATGTGTGTCCATACGTGTGTATATATGTATACAAGCATTTAATGTGGTAGATATATTTGAAATTCGTTTTTTACTATGTAAATTTATAGTAAACAAGACATACTCATAACAAACCATGCATTCTTGGAGATGTACGGGATATCCATGCGTAAAATAGTTATTGCTTTGCATACTTTGAGAAAATGACCTTTTATCGATGAGGAAAAAAAACTTTTATCTTTATTATTAGCTATTAAGACTAAAATACGAACCACTTGCCGTAGTTTACAGTGTTCATCATATTTTGTGTGTGTGCATGCATTACCACAGTCCATAAAGCCCATCATGTAAATATACAAGTGTGAGTCAATCCAATACAATTTTATATGGCATCCAATCCTCTTCCTTACTACTGGCATATAGGCTATATATACTGGCTACTTGTCCAAACGTGCCTTAAACATTCTTTGTTTGATTCTCACTTTCATACGTCCGTGAATAAATTGGAAGTTAAGTGGATTCAATCCATTAAAAGTCAAACGAGAAGAAGAAAAACAAGAGATACATAAACACTTTTTTTCCTACCCTCTCTCGAAACATTTGGAAGGACTTCCCCATAAAAAATTGATTACTTCTTCAAAGTACCGTTTACATACATAATATGCTGGATCGTCTTCATGGAATCAAGTCAAACATTTAAAGAGAGAGACCAATAGCTAGTAGTAAGCTATATATATAAATGGGAAATCGGATTATCAATAACACACTGCTATACATACATACCTACATTACGTAATATTCAAATGTATCTTTGTATTCGTTACAAACATTTGTATCCCAAGTCCTTTCTTGCCGGACTCCGAGCCGCGCCGTGTACGTGTGCATTGCTGGACACATTTCATACTGGATATTTAAATTGTAAACTAAACGAGCGTGGAAATTAATATGCATCGCCATAATTGGTGAAGAAGAAAATACATGTCGGCATGCATTCCAAGTAGATGGGAAGGAAAGGGGTAGGAAGATGTACAAACTGTGTATCTCTCACTCCCTTTTAAAAACTTTATAATCTTCGGAGAGAGAGAGAGAGAAAAGACAAAGTGCTGTAATAATTAACATGGTCTAAAGTGCACTTTTTTATCCGAAGTTTATACTGCTCATGAATCTAAATTATCGCTTAAGTATATGTGTGCGTCCCTCTTTATTCCATTTTCATCCCTGGTGCACATGCTAAAATGTAGCCATTTATAAAAATGCAGTAGTGTACACGATGATGATATTACATTCAGAAATTAAAATGTTCAAAGTAGCATCCCTTTTTACATAACACTACCAGTATCCAGCCCATTTCCAAAGTAGAAGTTAAATAGGAGCATTAAGAAAACGTTAATTTTTTTCATTTTCACAAGAAAAATATTATAAACAGCCAAAAACACTTTAACTCTTTATAATACTGCTTCGTCGTCGAAAAAGTATTTAGTTGGGGTAGAAAAGGCATCATAATAATAATTAATGTCGTGCTCTTTAAAAACTAAAGCTTTTTCTTGGAAATGCATGCATTTTTGCCATTATACTGTAGGCTTTGCATATCTTGAGGATATGTATACCAATGCTTAGGGTTTTCTTCCAAAAATATGTTACCACTACTTTTATTTTTTTGTCGGATACCCTCATCTTCTCCTTTTGACTTGTAATCACACTCCTTTGCTCTGTTTTTTTACACTGGATTTGATTACTAATAACTGTAAGGAAGAAAGGACGGAAGGGAAAGATGGGTGAAATAGAAGATGCTCATCTTTGTAGTTTACTTCTTGAGAGCTTGTGTATCACTTCAAAAAAATCTCTCTCCTCTTTCTACTACATATTGCTATTTACTCAAAGCGGCTCTTGTGTCCCATCTTTGTCTACCCTATCCAAACAAGTTAAGAAGTGAGAAGCTGCTTAGAAAGAGGAGAGACTTGTTTTTGGTGTCTTCCAAGAAAACTGGCTAATTGCAACGGGAGAAGAGAGCCGTCGTTTTATAATCATCACTGTAAAATAATGAGAAAGACAGAAAAAGAGCAGAGAAGAAGAAGGAAGACCAACCAAGACGAATACTTTTTTTTCGTGAATGAAATGAATGAGAGGGAGGCTGAAAAGATAAATAATTTTTTGGTGTATTTATACATAACATAAGCACAGTAAGAGATTAGTAGTTGAGGAAATGTACAAGATTGAAAGAGATTATTTGAGTTGCATGCCACCACATTTCATCACCATCACCAATAAACTCCTTTTTTTAATCCGAACTTTTAAAGGAACAAGAATTAAAACGATATTGACTACTGACTGACTACTACACTTATGTATTACCATCGTCTTTTAGCTTTCCCATAAATACATTCACAATCAGACTAAAAGAGATCACGTGGAATAGCGTTCATCCCGTCACAAAATTTAGTTTTTATTAAAAATTTTAACCCAAACGCCAAAAGGCATGCATGGATAAGACTTTTTTTTATCCGTAACTATGTATTATATTTTTTCTAGGGAAACATATTAACAAAAAGGTTTTTTTTTATAGTTCACGTCCTGTTTTTCATTTCATTAAGATCCATTCCGCTTTAAATACCACCATCATCGTGATCATCTTCATAGTTTGCTCCCTGTTTTTCATGCAATCAGAGAAAATCCTCAAATGAATTCAGTATTCTCTTTAGTTTGTACACAGAAGTATTAATGAATATGTACTTTAATAATATACATCATTCTGGGATATATATGGTAAACATGTATTCTTCGAAATGCAAAGAGATCTCCCTGAAGCTTACTCTCTTTTCAGAGAAATGGGATTCATCAGTAGCACACTAATAACACACATATTATTCATTATCACCATCTTCATCAACTACTCCTATGTGAGCATGCACCAGTTGGATTTGAACAAACACACACACACTCTCACATGTACATATTCAAAAAGACACTGGGATCATCATCAGCCCCTAATGACTGTTTTGTTTCCAACCGTTTGTACCAACTAATTAGAAATGATGTTAGTTGGGGTAGCGTTATTTATAGGAAAGTCCTCACTCTCTCTCAGAACTCTCTGTTTAAGCATAAATTGTAACAAACAAAACTTCTTTCTTGGATTATCATATATTCTCTATCCGTATGCGTTCCCATACTGCATTCTCAGCTTCTCCATAATAAATATGGGATATCTTTGTGCTTTGTGCAAGTTAGCTTATTTTACATATGACCATGATGAAAGCAAAAGAGGAAAAAAGACAAGTTTTTGTGTGTGTTTGAAAGATGGATGCATTTGTATCTTTGACATGGACGGAAAACAACAAAGTTGAAGAGAGCAAAAAAAAACTTTGAAATCCCTTTTTACACTTTCTTCTTCAAAATGACTTTTGTATGTATATCCTTTCTGCCCTGTTATTATATACTTTAACTTCCGTTGTTTTTTACTGAGGGAGTGCATGCATATCTTATATAATAACTTTTGTCCATGGCTGCATATTGTTATACGCACAGTCAGTCCTTGCAACTTTTGCAAATGACACACGAGCATACTAAGTAAATACGTAAAGAAAGTTGTTGAAGGGTGCAACATTTTTTTCCAGAGGTAATAATAATAATCCTCCTCCTTAGAAAAATACAGTTTCAGTATATTTATATCGCTGTCATCAGTCTGTAAACTACGTAAATGCACAGAATACACCATAAATTTCCTTTCTTTACTCCATGCATAATTTCTACCATATTTGCCTTGGAAACATTTTTGGTTTATGTATAAAAATAGCGTATTCACATTTTCCAGGTAGAAACTACCTTTCTTTTCCATCCTGATCTGCTTACAATCTTTCCGACGTTACTGGTGAATCTAACGCACACCTTATCTTCTTTCTACCTCACCCTTGAAAAAAGTTTTGGAGGTGGTTTACATCCACCTCTATATCCCTATACAATTTTGGAGTAAACAGGTATATACTGTACAATAAGTTTTGTAAGAAGGTCTTCTGCCGTTGATCCCTTTAACTTTCCAGACTCCTGAGCAGTTTCCTGTGCTGCTGAACAAGTAACATATCCGAAGACAGTCACTTTTCGACATACGTGTACAAAAATATACACTACAACAATCATAATGCATCTTATAACGTTATACCTCTATGTATTCCCAGAAATATCTCGGGTTTTTTTCTCCTGTCGTCTTTTGTATATTTGTAACAGTCATTCTTACAATATTTTTTTTTCTTTCTGTCTACTTTGCTATCACCCCATGAGATCTTGTTGCTAGATTGCTTTCCTGCTGGTTTTCCTAGTTGCCTCGTATCATTTTGGATTGGCTCAGTTGCTCCGTCTTCTTCTTCTCCTCCTGTCACTCCATTTCAACTCTGGCTGATTCTTCTTTTTCAGATTGTATTAGCAAGATGTATATATTTGCCCATGTCTGATATGCAATTTAATGTATAATATAAGCATACTTAAACCTATTTACTTGTTATCTCTTGCACACTTCTGCCTTCATCTATAAATCCATATTAAAACATCCGTACGCACAACTCACACTATTGGAAATTTGTTAGGAGCAAATCTCCTTTTACTGTTGGTCCTCTCCTAAATAATATATTTTTATAGGGCTTGATTGTTGTTTTGTGTTGTTTCCTTTGCAACACCGTTTTACATTCTTTTCTCCACATGGGATACTGCACAGATCTGTCTAATAACGTCACTTTGATAGTGTTACACAACATGTTATGTGTAGCGATACACGAAGAGCGAGGGGTGATAAAAGGATGAACAAAATTGTATCGATTTTTTATTGATTTTTCTCACTTGTTTTTTATGAATGAAACTATATCACAATCAGGAGTCTCCTTTTTTACACACGTCAAGTCAAATCAAATCTTACCTGAAGGTATAAAAGGAAGTGCTATACTTATACTGAATTCCATGTATATATCCCCGTAGGCATTTTGAAAGCTTACTTTGTACAAATAGCAAAGTGATATTTAGGTTTGGATTTGTTAAATAGGAATAAATACACACTTTTTGAGATTTATCGTTCGGAATGTAGAAAGGAAAATCTTTACATTTTATGTTGAAATGATTTTTACTGTTGAATGCCATTGACATGGGTATTTCATATGCTATTGACTAGTAGAGGATAGAAACACTTGTTATCTGATTGTTGGTTGATACTTGTTGGTCATGGGATGATGATGATAATGAGCATAAATATATAATAGTTAAGCTGGTGCTGCATGTTATACCGGTATTTTTGAATGCTGATTAGATTGGTAAGCCAACTGGAAGAAGAAGAGGCAAGGCAATATAGGGTGTTAGGATAGAAGAGACAATGGTTGACAATCTGTTGATGTAAAATTTGTTATGTAAAACGAGAGCATATTTCCTTGAATGACTGAATGAAAATGATGAATGAGTTCTGGAAGCAAGGTAGTAGGGAAAATTACAAGGCATAGTGTATTGTTGATGGAGGATACACGGAAGGGTGCGTTTTAGCTCAATATGTATTACGTAAGTTTATTGTATGGTCTGGTGATAAGGTAATTATTGGAAGGTGGACAAGATGAAAAGGAGAGTAAAGTGTGTGGTAATTAGATGGGAGCGAGAGCGTTACAATATAATAGAGTGTTGATGTTCAACTTTGATAAAAACATATATCTTGTTTTACTCTTTCTCTCTCTCATCATCCAGTCAGTCATGAGCTCTCAAATAAGTTTGGATGTGCCAAGTCATTCTAAAAACTTGTATGAATACAGAGAGGCTTATCAGGAGGAGTAATGTTTGCAGGAGTAGTAGCTCAAAAACTCAATCTGATTCTCTCTCCCTTCACAAAATTTGAAAATGGGAAAGGAAGGGCGTGTAATCAGAGATCAGAGCGAAAAAGGGATTTAGAAGCTGTAAAACAAATTCATGAAAATGTGCGTGTGTAATATTATGTAAGGATGAAGTGATTAGCTGAACATTTTACTGAAAATGGTAACGCACAAAATATACGTGTGCAAAGGCTTTTTTATATCAAGCATCCCTACTGATCTTGATCCCATTTGATGAAAACTATCCTTGTTGCGTGAGTACAGCTAAAGATTTACAAATGGAGATGGGCAACGTAAAAAAACGGCTTTGCCTCTTCTCATCTTTGTCTCTCTTGTGTACAAAATGGTAAAATGTTGGATTAGTTCATCTTCTCCATATTTTATTTGACTGACTTGTCTAACCAATAATCAGAACCAGCTGGCCTTGTCTGTTCTCTTGTTTTTAGAGCATATTTAATGTTTATCCGGGCGGCCTCCCTTAGCCAAAAAGTCTGATCAAGTGTGGAGATGAAGCAAAAGGAAGATGAAGAGATGATGAATCAAGTCAAAGGGAATTTTCAGGACCCTAGAGAGAAATAATAACTAAAGCAGTGAATATTATACACTCTGTATAAATCATATAATATATCACATTATAGCTTTGATCATGAAGATAAAGAGCATCCCACCAAAATTTCTTCGTTTTCTAAGGTATCCTCTGAATGAATTGTGTGATGGATGGAATTATATACAGAGAAAAGTTATCTGGTTGAGTATGATGTAATGTTTGTAGATGAAAATGAGGGATTTCACACTTCTCCCACTAATCAACCAGTTTTCCTGGTTGTCTTACCAAAAAAAGTGAGAAACACACGCCAGAAATGATGAGATGAAATGCAGAAACAAACAAGGAAACTATTAGTTTCTAAACATACAAAAACCAACTTTTTTTGGGGGGAGAGTCCTTCAAACACGGAAATGGTTTTCATATTGGTTTTCAGTCAAGCAATAAAAATTTTCTTGATGACTGACTCATATTTTGTTACACCATCTGTTCTAATTTTAAGTCTCCCAAGTGTCTTTTCCTCCGTTTTACAACCCATTATTACAAAATAACTCTATTTAAGTATAACATTTTAAGTAAGTTAATGCATTACATATTATTACCAACATGTATGTCACCATTTGGTCACTGGGCGGAGGAGAAGAGAAAGAATATTTACGGGAAACCAGGAATTTGTTACATTTTACAAGCTACCGGTTCCATCTTTGTTCATTATGAGTGTTCACACCATCATCGGTCTCCACATATGGATATAATATATAAAGGATGTATATTTTTATGATTATCTCAATAAGAAATCAGGCGACACATTGGAACTTACAGGGGAGAAAAAGAGATTGGAATCCGTGTACATTCCCTTTTTTAAACTTTTCTTTTTTACAAAGCCCCATGTTCAAAAAGAAAGATGAGGATGTGTCAAGATGTTATCAATATTATTGCTATTGTCCGTGTGTGAATAATGTTATAAATGTGTAGTTAACATGTGTATCCTAACAAAAAGTTGGCCTGGACCGAGTTTAAATGAGTTGTTGGAATGAACCAGAACAAAAAAAAATTACACCGTTAGAGGAGGATAGGTTCATTTGATTGGAGGGATGAGATAAAAAACCGTGTAAAAATACAGGGTGAAAACAACTTCATCTCATTCAAAAGCCAATTTACACTATGCCTTGGTATATGTAAGTATCAATCCTTTCAATCTCACTTGTGTATCATATACAAGGGCCTGGTGTGGATAAATAATAAAAAATAGGGGGGAATTGAAGCATTGAAGCTGTTCTACATTTGTAAAGTCATTTTTTGTAAAAAAGAAAAGGTGTACCTATCATCCATTAGGTATTTCCATAAGTGGCTCTGACGCATGTACATATTGTGTATAGTGAGTAGAGGAGTATTTAAAGTCATAAATTTGTAGAAATATATATTGTGAGAAGAATGAGTGTAGGACATTAAAAAATCCAACTGAATATTATGGAGAGGATATATCATTACTGTGTATGATGATGGTAATGACGATAATAGCATGAAAGTAAGCAATAAAGGATTACTATAATGGAGCGTGTAAAAGTGATTTTGAAATTGATAACTCAATCAAGCTCCATGAATACTTTTTGAAAAATAAATCAGAGTAAGTTGTCCAGAATATGGGTTTAATCTTGAATGAAGTAAAATGAATGTAATGACGATATATCATGAATGTTAGTTGGGAAATGTTTGATGGTATTAAAAAGGACTTTTAATGGTATTAAAAATGTTGTAGATATTTCTTATTCATGCTTATTACAGTTCATTAGTGGCTTGATTAAATTGGGCTTTCTTGTGAAGTACATGGAAGAAACTTGTTAACCCTTTTGGCCCTGCTATGATGTTTTCTAGTGGATTAGTGTATATAATATATAACCTATGCACATGTAGTCTTCTTAAAATATAATTTTCATACGACGACAAAAGGAGGTTGTTAAGAAGACTTAGTATGTATTCTAAGCTGGAAATGTAATATGATGATGCGCTTAAAGTTGGGACATGTAACAGTGTTCATTTCTAACAAAAAGGTGAGTGTGTGGTTTCCTCCTCCTCCTCCACTCAAAACATGATGTGATATTTGATGGTGTAGCTGTACATACAGCACACACACACATACGCGTGTCCTCCTTGAACAATGAAATGTGAGATGATGATGAAGAAAGGACAATAGGAAAAGGATGGAAATATAATGCGGAGAGCAACAAAACAACACATCTTTTCCTTTTTGTGAACCTTTTGTGTCACCATCTTATTATTTCATTTGTGGGACCATGACTTCCTCCAAAAATCTACTCCATGACTATTGTCTAAATTGGCTATGTTGTATGTAATGTGTGTATGCCCACGTATTTATTACGGTTATGTGAGAATTATAATGAAGGGGAAATATAACCGTGGAGATAGTATAACGGGGTTTGTAATAACATAGCAAAAATTTTATCCAGCACACGGTATACATAAAAGCATAGGCATATTATTATTTTGGATAAGTTAAATTTGAGAAAGATAAAGTTGGGCTTTGGGATTGAGGATAAAAGGAGAGTGTGGAAAACTACAGAAAGAAAATAATGTAATTATGTAGGCAAGGTGCAAAAAAATAGTAGTTTATTAGTTGTATCAAGTTCCCTCCATTGGAGGAATAAGCGTAAATTATTATTTTCTGTTTTATTGTATTCCTTACTCACTCATTCACTCAACTTCCTTCCTTCCTTCCTCTCCCTTGCTGTCTTTTGTTCATATATTATGGCAATTGGTTTAAATATTATTGTGTGTGGATGTTTCCTACAAAGATATATATACTACGTGTAGTTTCGGTTTGTTAGTTGTACCGTTGATGGTTTCCTCCATCAAATACTGAAGCCTTTTTCTGGGGAACAAATGAATTTGGTATAAATACAACCAAGTGAATTTTGGTGAGAAAAGATTTAGATCGAAAGAGAGAGAGAGAGTGTACCATTGTCTATGTGAAATTGAATGGTGTATATGTATGGTGGTGATGGAGATGCTGGTAATTTGGATGAAAGGGTGACTGTAATTAAGATAGGTAGTTAGAGGGAGACAATAAAAAGGAGACAAGGAAAATATAGTCAAGGTTTTGGGATGTGGCTCGTGTGAGCCAACCAGTCGCACAGTATTAGTAACTGCAAATGCTAAGTACAAAATAGTTGTATAAGTCCAATGTATGTATCTAAGTATATAAATAAAGAAGGAGCAGAATAATAATAATGGATTGCAAGCAATGAAATCGAATCTCGTGAAAGGATCACTTTTATGCCTAAAATCACTATATATTCTCGTCTCCATTACAATCGTGCTCTTTCCCTCGCTTCTGTGTGTGCCTTCTGCTAATGCACTGTGTGAGTTGGAGATTTTGGTGTGAAAGTCCAATGAATTAAGGCGCTTGACTCATCCATCTAAATTGGAGAATGACTAAACCAAAGTCTCTCCGTTTTCCATCCCTTTTTTCTGTTGCAACTGATAATAGTAATGTGTATTTCCTTATAACTTATAATATATACATATTATATGCTTTATACCGATATTTCCTGGATGACTTTTTTGTTTTAAGCTTTATTTAAGTAAGGCAAGTTTCAGTTGATTGTTGAGATGTACATATTAGCTTAATACAGTTCTTGCCTGAAACGGGTGTACAGTGTGAATAATAATAATCTTGAGGAGAGGATGAGAAAGAGGGAATGAGAGGAGGAGGAAGAGGAGTGTGTACGCAGTGATTCCACTAATAAATATTCCAATTTCATGGAAGAATGTGAACACAAGACAATAAATCTCGATGAGCAGAGAAATGTGAGGTGGTTTTCGTAGAAAAAGGAAACATATATTTGTGGAGTAGAAAAGGTACTTGATAAGCCTCTTACATACATACATGTGCTTTACTCCTTCCACAAAATCTGCACACATTTTCATGCACCAAATTTATATGGGTGTATCAAAAGTGAACGTGTCTGATTCTCTGAGCTTCTTAACAGCTTAGTGGCAAAGATTTCTGGGAAAGACTTTAATGGGTTAAAATAGGATTTCAAAGAATATACACATTTTAATGCAAACAACAATGTTTTGGGTATTTATTAAACCCTTGTTTTTCCCAAATGTTCGTAAACAATTCGGTGTAAATAATACAGCTCTACAATAATCAACTCGGCTAATTTTACACAATGAAAATGGATCACAAGTTGTATATCTAATCTTCAGCTTTGTGACTAGGATAAAATCGAATATGACATCTAGATACTTTATTTCAATTAAATTTCAACAGTCACCCGGATGTACTTCTTGTTGAAACTTCTATAATCTCACATGATCATATCCTTTGCTCAATTTTTATTTCCTTCTGCTATTTATCCTACAAATAGAAATTAGAAAAGACAAATTGTATTGTAATCTCCAACACGAAATCCTTGTTAAACCAATGAAAACACCATTCGTCAAAAATATGATTCTGATCTCCATCACATCGTTAGTTTGACTGACTCATACATAAAGTTTTAATAAGTCACCAGCCATCCTCCTGCCTCTGAGAAACCCATTTTCAAAACTTGACCCCAATTAAAACAATTCATTACAAGCTACAATTTAGAAATGTATGTTGGATTGTTGTTAAATCGCACTATAGGTCGGATACATGGTGGTGAGTGATGTGTTGCTGGTGTTATAAATAGCACTCATTTTGTACCAAGCGTGAAGGCAAAATGTCCATTAATCCTCTGCCTTCTCCTATAATTTCGTGATGGTGCTGGATACAACATCCGTCGCTGCAAAGCTACTGGCCATTAAGAAAAAACCCATAAAACAAGCCAAATACCCAGAAAAACGTGCAGGAAATGAACGTGCATTACACACCACACTTACTCCTACAACCACCACCATTCCCTACTTGAATGTACCTACTCAATAATAATATTATACTGATATCCGCTCTAATTTTCCAGGAGTACAATTTCCACACAGGAATAAGCCTAACCTATATTATGCATATATATCTACATGCTATTTTACAAACTTGTGTCTTTCAAAAAGGGCAGTCAACTATAAGGTGCGTATTTATACTAATATCCATATAGATCCAGGGTAATTTTGAGAATCTCCTTTGCTGGCATCATTCCTGGAACAATTGGGATCATCGTCATGGACGAAAATAGAAATAAGCCGTGTAAAAGTTGGATTGTTCAACGGATATTATTTCCTCCACGTCAGTTTCTAACTAACTAATTCTGTAGAATACACTGACCTAATCCATGTGTATCTTCTTCTTTCTACTTTTGAAGAATGTATATGTATGCATGGGTTATAAACACAAATAATCATTTCTTCTTCCTCCTTCCAAATCCAGTTCAAGTAGAATATACTCCTTTTACAAAATAGCCAAAGAATATGTACCTCTATGTAATACATCTTGCTATACTTAATCAATGCTATTGGAGGATAGTTAATGTGCGTGTGTGTATTATTTTGTGTGTTACGCATACAACAAACGCAACTGAATTTTAAGACTGTATCACAATATAACTTAAGGATGGAAAGTGAGTAGTGTATAAATTGGTTGCTAGTAAGTAAGTATATGATTATCATCAACAGGGCACCATACCACTACCACTTGCTTAGCCTTATTTTTTACCCTTGACTAGATTACTTAAGCCAGGGCATGTGCATAGTAAGGAAACAATGATAGGGAAAGTTATCTGTGACCAAGATAAGGTTTAGTAAAAGTGTTGTTATGTGTGTGTATTATTATATCTGTACAACACTACGTGTGTATGTTGAGGAAGAGTGAAAAAGGGTTGGTTTTGTCTGAAGAAAGTAGCATGTGATCCTGGTTGGCTTGGTATGCTCTTTTGGCTTATGGTTTGCTACATCTGTTTTTTTGTTGGGCTCTCTCTCTCAACCCACTTTCTTTTTCCTGTTTTAAGCTCTTCACATATCCACATACACAGAAAGAGAGAGGGATGAGAGAGCTTTTAAAGCTTCATCGTTTCGTTTCATTTCTCAGGCTAATGTCTAGCTATTAAGTTTAGCAGTGTGCACATAGTGTCATGACATGAAAAGCATTCGTAGTGCTTTTTCCCAGCCTTAAAAAATCCTGCTGGTTTTGGTTGATGCTCCGTCTGCTCTCTAAAGCTTTCTCTGTGTATCTCTCTAGAATGACTTGGCCTACCAGCATAGTTGTAATGTACATGCTTTCTCTATGTGTATGTGTCTCTTGCTCACTGGCACTATATTAGCCAGCCAATTCCGTCTCATTACTCCCATTTAGAGTAAATGAATCTCTGGCCGATCTGACTAGAGGAGAGAGCATGTATGTATATTTTGTAGAGGAGGAGGAAGGAGATGAAGGAAGATGAAGCCTATTTTGGACCAAGAGAAAGCACACAGATACAAAAGAAGAAAAGAGGACGACGAAGAAGCATTGTAATTACCCAGTTGCTTTGTGAATTCGTAAATTAGCTAAACGTGAACATGAATCTTGGCAGAGAGAGAGGATAGAGGAAGAAAGTCCTTTTCCGCCTTATTTCTCTTTTGCTTCAATCAACTGCCCATTTTTTACACCAGGCTTGCTCAAGTATGTATGTATTATGTCGGGAGAGTGATACATTGTAAATATGGGTTTGGGATATGGGAGAACTCGGTATTTTTTAAGATGTATATGGGGAAAAAGTAAATGGGCGTTTTTACAATCTCACTACCCACGCCAGTATGGTCCAGAGGTCAACCAAAGAAGCAAGTTGGAAAATACCCCCGGAAATCTTAGGACAGCTTTGTAAGATGCATGGTTTTCCAGGGAAATGAAAGAGGAAAGAGGAGTATTTTTCACACTTTTGGATTACTTACAAATTGAGCATTTTATTGCAGCTTCATTTCGCATTTTCACACACACACACACACATGTTATAATTATGCATGTGCTATGCTAAGGGAAAGCATTTACATAAATAGGTATAATGCTTTCGTTGGATGTATAATGGATAACATTGATTTTTTATGGCTGATCGCAAAAATTTATTAAGTAGGACTATTATAAAAATGTATCCATAAAGAGAAACTCATCATCCCCATGCATTGTCAATAGAGGTTCAACTGTTTTACAGTATTAAAGTTGTAGAAGAGAACTGATCAG
>JAHZNG010001832.1:0-23947 GCA_027744375.1 Orchesellides sinensis | reverse complement strand
TAGCTCAAAGCAAACATTTAAATCAAACACATTTTCATGGAACTACATAACTCTGAAATGTAAAGTAATTCACAAGAGGCTTCCTCTTTTTTTCGCTAATACGACACAAGTGAATGTGAACCTTTTTTTTGCAAACGTCTCTTTCAACAGACTATTCAAACACTCATTTTTATGTACTTTAAAAATCGCAATGTCAACAAATAACCTACTTCCTGTCAACCCTAAGTACATAATACATGCACAAAGGCACACATGTATATTACACAGACAGTTGCACATGATGAAAGGTAGTTGACATGGGAAAAGAGCAAACTAAGCAGAGAGAAATATATTCGTTTAACTCTAGAGAAAGATATTGGGAACGCGTGATGGCAACAAAAGGGGGAAATTGACAGAGCAAAATGAAATGGGTAACGGAGCATGAACTTTTTCGGGTAACCGGCTTTAATAGCTTTCCCCCAACATCATAAAACATACTAGTTTGCATGCTGTGCATTATGTATGTACTTATTTTTGTGTTGCTAATAAAATAACATGTGTACACACTAATTTGTTTATGTTGCCCTGGTTTTGTCAAAAAAAAACAGCAGCCCCTTCATTTTAATGTCAGGATGCATATTAAATGAAAGCAGTCAACATTAGAATGAGCTTGATTGGATATCATGTGTGGTGGAAACTGAACCATGTGTTTACGATCTCATCGGGTTGTCCGTGATAATCACAGAAGCATACATATATTTGGAAAGGTACCTATCATGCTGCAGTTGTTCAAAATGCTGCAATCACCATATTATTGGATCGATACGGATCCTCTCCAAATTGTAACTAAACAGTTAGTTTGCATTTGTGCATTTCCTCCTTTTTTTAGCATGGATTGTCTAGATTATACAGCTTGGGTAAATATATCATGCTTTTTGGTCGACATCCTCTTGCTGCAACCACTTGGGTATTCATAATGATTTTGGATTCATATTTGCTTTGTTAGTTGAGTTCATAAAGTTATAGAATAGGAATACAATGTCATCATCGCTTTCCCTTCCAAAAAAGGACAACAGGACAAAAAACTTATATCCATGCATGCTGTTAGGGTAGAAGCATAACGAATCACCGTCATCAGAGAAAGAACCCCTTCTCAAGGGAACAGAAAGGCGCAAAACTTATTTACTCGTAATGATCCTACAACTCACAATGACTTAAGCTTTTGCACAGTTGTATTTGTTTGTGTTATACTGCGAAAGAAAAAACCAGCAAAAAAAATTGTAGTATTTTTGCTGGTGTTGTGACCAAGTCTCCATTTCATTTTACGGGATGCTAACCATGCTGCTGTGGTTGAAAGAAATAAAGAAGTTTGTATGCCTATGTTCACTACATGTATGACAAAGAGGTCTTACTTGCTCCAAAATAATCTTTGCCCAGTATGAATGGCTGTGTGGTACAAGTCCAAGTCGAGCGATTAACATTTAAATGAGTTTTGAAACGTTGCTTTTGGTATTTCTGAATGCAGACCATTCATTCGTAGACTGAAGGAAGGAAATTGCAACATTTGCTACCTAATGCCATGCATGTCTGGTTGAGGCTTTAAGTCGTAGAAGGGGGCTTTATCCTCTCCAAATAATAACCAGCTGCTCCACATCTCCTCCAAAAGAAAGTAAACGAATGAATGTATGTATAAATATGTACATATTCTCCATGCGACCACCATATATACGCATGTTCACACTTACAGGCAACAAAGCATTTTTAGATGAAGTAGAAGAAGCCGATACAAGAAACAACTTGACAGATACCATGTGCCACATAGCCGTTTGACGAGATATGGTTTGTGTAAACAAATGAAAATTGTTTAAAGTTTTAGCAGCAGTATATATTTCAAAACTTACAGAACACACACACATACAAACACGAAACTAAATCCTAGTCTGCATAATATATTCTCCAGCATCATGTAATTCTAACAGGGAAAGGAACGTGACGGTGAGATGACTTCAGCCGCAGTGGCGTAAATTGGAGGCTCTGTTTATTGATTCTGGTACAAGGCTTTTTCGTAGTTCTTGTTCTACAAGCATTGTTTTACGACAAATTGTATGTGTGCTCTCCTTACTGGAGTTTATGTTGAACATTGTGTTTTCAGAACCCAGTTTCCGTCCAAATAGTTGCTGAAAGGTTGAAAGAAGTAGTTCATATATAAATAACATTATGTTCATCTGGTTTCCTCACCAACAGCATAACAGTAATCCTAATGAATGCACCTCTTTGTTCAAACTATGGAGGAGTAGGGGAGGAAAAGACAAATGTCGATGGTGTATTTAGACTTGAATGCAAGTGATTCATGCCAAGCTGATATGATAACGGTTTTATAACATGACCTTAGACGATAATCCAGGGCGCATTGTGCTGACCTCATGCTGGGAGGAAATGGATATATTTATATAGTAGCTTTAGAATGGATACACACTTGCATACATACTACACACTGTTGTTGCTAATTATACGGGAGTATCTATCCAGATTACAATTTAAGCCATGGCCTCAAATGCCTGTGCTTTCAAGCAGAATAGTTTATTAACGACCGTTCGGTAAAAAAGTGAATGTGTAGAGGCTCTTCTGTTCCTCTGATGAAAGTAAGCAGTGCTCTCGATAGAACAAAACAAAAAATAGTGGTGGAGCAAAGTAGTATATAAAAGAGACAGCGTAAATGGTTGTCCTAATTGTCGTTGACATTTTCGCCTGGGACTATGGACCTAAAATATGGCCTAGCGTATTTATGACTGTACCATGTGTTTCTAAACGTTCTTTATATACGTGCAAATTACAGAGGAGGCATTTAAAGGGAGCCACAGTCTTGCTCCAGCAGGGCGAGATATCATTTAGTAAAAGGAAGATTACCACGGCTGGAAAATACTGGAGCGTTACAAGGATGCATGTGTACATCGTAGTGGCACAGTAGTAATGCAGTTTTATTATACCTTTTACAAGAATCGACACTTAGGATCAGCCTGTCTGTATGCCTGGTATCTGACCAGACTACTAATTGACGTTAAACGAGCCAGCCAACAATGATGTTTGCCTAATTTTTGAACGGTCCTAAATAATTTCACATTGTAACATACTTTTGCTTTTGATGGGAGTAAAGGAAGTTTTGGTGTGTCGGAAAAGGAAGAAGGAAGCAACGAGTGAAACGTGTTGCTTGCTAGAAGCATTTTTTTTACATTATGCCTAGCACTTTACAGCTTCAAGATAAAAGTCCATATAAACCAGCTAAACCACCATATACATACCTAAATCGGTATGCATAAGATAAGAAGATACGAAAAGTAATCTATACAGCGACCTACTGGCATTTCCGCCTAGTAGTCTATTGTTTTTCGTATAAGAGTCGTCGGTAAATTTTCGTTAATGCTTTAGTTGCAATGTACATATGCATATTAACTATATGTCAAGGTGTTTTGCCAATATAACATTGCTGCTTACAAGCCCTTGTTGAAAAACCTGAAGGCCCTTGGCATTTGCTCAAAAACATTAAGGGAGAGGAGTGTGAACGGACACAATGCTTATTATTATGACTATCGTTATTATCAAACGATGGTTTCTCTTGTGTTACCAGATGCAAATACGATTTAGACCGTTTATAGTAAGCACTCCAAAGGATTCATTCGTTCCACCCAAAATGAAGTTTTTATCCAGATTCACGCATGTGATGCACGTATGTATAGAGGTGCCCATATAATGCACACTTTCAATCCAAGTATGAAATATATAATAGGGTGAATGTTCCCGTTTCATTTATCTATTCTATTTTAGGTAATATACATATTATTCGTTATCATTTCACCAAAGTTATCATGAGGGTTGCAGTAAAGGCGTTTCCTGACATTTTTTGATATTAAATTCTCGTATCAAAACTCATAATCCGTGAAAACTATATAAAATTTAGGAAAGCATAACAAATTCTTCTTTTTCTCATGTGTACTTTTCAAAGAGATGATTCATTCAATTCGTTTACGGAAAAGGGTTCATTTTCTGTGGTCTCGTCAGTTTTGACTTAATATGGACACTTTGTGTAGTGATGCAGACGAAAGGAAGGGCAAGGCATTTAGGCGTACACATTTATTTTGCTGTTTTTATCATCATCACCACCATATGTATGATATAATCTTAACTTTCCACAGTTCCCAACCACACTACGATATTATATGTTCGTTAGGACTATCCTCGGGAATATTTTATACTGGAGTGTTTGTGTTGTGTGTGTACAAACGGATAAAAGTTATTAAAGGTTGGATAAAAACGTTATCAGCCAAAATATAGCCGCAGCAGCCGTTATTAAAATAGTGCCCAAAAACATGTTGCCTTCTGCTTTAAAATCTCCAAAACTGGATGATCCCTTAATTGTCTAGGGAAAATAAGGTTTACCTTTTGACCATCAACTGTTTGTTCATTTCTGTATGTCCATCAAAATATGTACCAAAAAAGGATTTTACATTATGTGATGTTGATGAGAAGCACTTTCAGTTTTATACTATAGACCCTTTAATTTTCAAAACCAGAAGAGGATTTCAACTTTAAATGGGCGATTTCCATTCTTCTACTTGAAAATGACTCACTCATACTGGGGAATGTACGAACAGCTATCAAGGCTAATTTCCCTAAGATTAGGTTCATCAAGGTGTATTTTATAAAGATGGTTTAGAAGCAAGTTTTATACTATCCTCAACTTTTATTTCATACTAGCTGAGAGATAAGACTCAAGGATGTAACATTTAACAACAACCATTTCATACGAATCTCCATCCAAGGTTAAAACTTGCCTGATGAGATTTATCCATCCAAGGTAAGAAAATGTTAGTTGGCCTGGAGAGTTGCACAAGGAAGGAAGAACAATATAGGGCTCTTCAGTTCACCTGCCTTGTTGAATTTTAAGCAGTGGTTTTATGAATCTTTAATGCTTTAAAGTGCATTGGGTAAATCTCTCAGCTTTAACTATTAATTTCCATTCAGTCTGCTTCACCTACAATGAATCCTATGCTTTTAAATCTTTGTCATGTTTAAAAGAGAAAAAAATCCACATATATCGCAGAAATACTTGTTTGGCAAACGCGCACGTATACGCTTAATAATTTCGCATGTGTCACTTTCAGTATAAAACAATACAAGACTTTCATGGTCCCCTTTTGTGACCATTATTATCGGGAAATTACCCTCATAGGCAACCCCTCGTCGGCCGTAAATATTCACTGCCAACTGGGCACATCACGATTTGAAAGAATTTCTCATTCCTGGAAACTCTTATAAGAGTTTAGGTTCACAGTATGGATTCCTTGAACGGAACACCCTTGAGCATACTTTTACTTGTGGCTTTCCCAGAAAGCAGAATGAACATACATGTTTTATGCAAAGAATCCAACATATACCGTTCGAGACACATCCCCTCTAGCTTCTTGTGACTTTCTGCCAACGCATACATACATATATAACTAAATGGTCTACTCGGAATGACAATATGTACGTGTACATAAGAAACAAACAAAGCAGGCCTGTACGCGGAAGGAATGTCAAAGTCAAGTCGGACTCCCAGCTTCCAGACAGTACGAAGAAAAAATAGGGATGAAATGTGTATAGCTTCTCATGACTTCTTTTCCTGCTGGACCAATCTTCTTTCAAAAGATTATGCTATTTTTTGACTCTTTTAATAGATGTATGCGTAGGTTGGTGTACTATATTAAATTGAAGTGCTTCATGAAAACACTAATTTCTGAGTGAAATTAGATTAGATCATAATCATTCATAGACACAACAGACTTTAACGTAATCAAAATTTGTGTCCAACTTAATAAATGGATTGTTGAGCAACAAAGCAAAGGCTCAAAGAGTTTTTTTTATTAAATCAGGGATCCAGATATGCCAATCTGATTTGCCACAGTATCATTTGTGAGAATGGAAGACAAATCTGATAGGATAAAGTCATTAGCAGACCAAGTCGCTTTGAAAAATATTGGTCTGCCAGATTGTATGATGCTCGTGTAATATTACTACGAAAGATAACAATATTGGATTAGATCATTCCACTTTCCCCATGGAAAGGCAAATGACTCAACGAGGAAACGATGAACTTCAAAAAAAGATGCTCATGGAATACGGAAGTAGAGAGAGAGAAAGCGAAATTCAAACATTTATTTGGAACATGTATGCTGAACTCGTTCATAAATGTATTATTAGAGTTGTATATAGGTAGTTTGCCTCAAATGTTACATGTATACAACAAAATACGGACAAAACAATGAAGTGCACCATCAACACACCAAAGAGCAACAGAACAGAGCTGGGAGAAGAGGCCAAGTGAAGAAAATGATGACAGAGAATAATTTAGCGAGAGGAGAAGGAAAGAAGATGTAGGAAAATTTGTGGTTACAATTTTGGAAGCTCTTGGCTTGGCTTGGTTCGTCTTGTATAGTCTGTTGCTTCATAATCATAATATAATGTTGCCCATACCATATGCGAATCTCCGCTGTCCATCTCTTCCATTACTAATGTTATACTCAGACATAAAACATACATAGTGGGATATAAGGTCAGTAAGCGTAGAACTAGCACATTACAATGGAGATGAAGATGATAATAGCGGCTGTATAAGCGGCAGTAATAATAATAGCTATGGCAATATTTTCAACATGCATCGTGCGAGTGTCGGTTCTCCAATCTTATGGAGTACAACAACAACACCATATTATGCCAGTCAACATTCTCGCTCTCTCTAATTCTGAGGCAACTGAATACCAAAAAACAACAAGACCATAATAATAAACTTGCATGCTTGTCCATTCCTTGGTTAAATTACATCCAGAATTATTAAGGCTTATAGAGAGAAGCAGAATGAAGGCCTAAAAAAAGACAATATCATTCCAATTCACTGAGTAAACCTTTTGAGGTTCACTGACTGCTGCTGTAAGAGATGAGATGAGCCAAGTCAAGTCACACACCTAGCCCATGAATAAAGATAGAAAACTGCTAGAAAGCCTTGTAATACTTATGTACATGTATGGACAAGTCTTAAGCTTGCGAAACATTTAGAATATCATAATGCTAGGATACAGTCGGTCTAATACTATTGTTTTGGCTTTGGTAGTTGTTCCTAAGTAACATCAACAAAACGCAAGTAAATGAATATATATATCGAGTGGCTAGAGCATTTGGGGAAATTGAAAGAAGATTCCACCGCGGTATCGGGATCGTCATGATTGCAATTATGGGATGTGATGTGGTTCTTCATTTTATGAACTCTGCCTTTTGCTCTTTTTTTATCTGAGCAGTTTCTTTTCTTTCCTTTTCTGTGTTTTGTTAGCGGTAGTGCCACGGCCTCACTTTCTGTGTAACAATGACCAAAGGAGAGATGAAACAATTTGGTGCATTTTAAATTCTTGCTGCAACCAGCAATAGAAGATTGACCGAAACGAGAACACTTGAAGTGATACATGAAAATGGGTCTTAATCAGGATGGTGAAATCAAACTTGGCGAACATGTTTTTTAACCCCTTTAGTAATCGTAACACTGGTGAATGCAATGTACTTAAATTCTTGTGCAGTGAGAAAGTCATGTGAAAGACACCCATAAAAGAACAAAGTACACTTTTGAGCTTTTGTATATTTTCCAATGAATTAAAACTTTCGCCAAGATGCACATTCGCCATTCAAGCTGTAGATTTAGACAAAACAAGAGTGCGGTGACCGCATTCATGTAATAAAAAGAATGAATGGTTTTTGGTCGGCTACAGTTTTTGCATACATATTTCGCGATTTGTTTGGCTTTCCAAGACTCGCATCCAAACTTTTTCTGTCTGACACGCCAAGCATGTAAAGCATCACCAACTATTGAAAAGCTAAACATAATCTTCTCAACATGCATAAAACAACTGTTCTTTTTTGCGATTATTGCTAAATAAAGATAAAAAACAAAAGAGGGTCATGATGAGCATTTAACTAACTGATCACAATGCGATGATCACTAATGTGCTCTCTGTGATCAAAAGTCATTTTACTTTCTAACAACTGTTTTTTTTGCTTTTGAAAGGAATCGCTGTCTCACTCCGTTTTTTGCTCGTCTTCACTTTTAAATATGCATTTTAGAATTTTTTGTATCTATCACGATACAATTTCCATCTCTTTTCTTTTGTCTTACTGAATCCTTTTTTGTGACAAGTCTTCCTGACTTCATTATATATAATCCTAGCGTTTATCGTTTGCCAACAACTCTTTGACATCGTAGTCTTTGGAAAGTGAAAAGGATCTCATGACTCAAAGACTGAGCTCACACGGTGTCTATATCACGACACAGTTTTGATAAAGCGTTCTATTGTGCCCTCAAAGTTTCCTTTACATTCTTGAAGAAATGAGAACCATTTGAGAAGTTCTCAAGTACATTATGAGACAGTGCGGGGAGTCAAAGATTAAGATTCGTCGTGATAGAAGAGTTAGGCCCTATTATATATCGTTGCTTTATGCATTTATCTACGCATAGCTTCCGAAATATGACTAAGATATCATCTAAGTCTTCGCCAACAGTATTACAAAACCAGCGAGCCAACGCACGTAATTTAATTTTTGCATCATTAGGCAAGGCTCGCATGAATGCCGTTTGGTTATACAACCAAAATTTTGTAACCATGTTAAGAGTCTACACAGTAAAAATGTTTATCTGCATACGAACTATCACACATTTTTCACATGGAGACTACGCCAGATCAAATCAGATAGCAACAGGCACTTCTAAATTAAGAGATATGCCCACATTAGGTTATATATCCTTATTTTTAAAAAGTGCGTTCTCACTTTTACGGCAATTCATTATTTCAAACTGCAGAAAGAAAAATTTTGTATCCAAACTTAGGCAGCACGTGAAAACCAGCCAAGTTTTGGTTGGCTGGTGGTAAGATATACATGCAATGCAAATAACTAACAAAAAGAACCCAAACAAAAAACAGTACTCGTATAAATGTCATCGTCCTCTTCTTTTTACGGTTTTGAAAGAATTCATTCCTAATTTAGTAGCACGTATGTTCTACCAACCTTAACATGCATATTTTTGGTAGATGCACACTTGCAAGATTGTACAACTATCTTCATCTAGCATTTTGTCATGACAAGATTACAACTGGAATGCATTGAATGCATTCATACATGTTTTTTCGCCTACATCCCAAAAATTAAAAATTTCTTCTTTTAAAACTCATTGGAAATTCACACTGACACCATTGCATACACCAAACCCAAGAATTAACTTTACAAGATCCAAGTGTAAGTAGTAATGTAGTAGCAGTAATTCAGATGTTATATTAAGCCTAGTGAAATGTTGTAACTGATGTATTTACACACGTCAGGCATACCATTATCAGTATTATTTTTCTTCTTGGGAATGAAAGCTACATAAAGTTTGCATCCTGCAGTCAATTGAGCCATAAGCAACCCTAAATATAAAAAAGAAGTTTTATCCCAATGTTGCCTATGGGAAAAGAAGATAAATTTCTTCGGTTCAGTGTAAGCAAAAACAAGTTACTAACTTTTACATAATTTTCTAAGCACTTGCTTAAAATGAACTCATTCTTGTCACAGCATTTTTTTCTCCAGCCATTCCATACGCTGGTGATTTGTGACAAATGAGGCATTTTAAGCCACACAGCTTGGCAATTATAAAACACACGCTCACAAACAGATTTCTCTTGTTTTTTATTTATGTTTACCACGTCGTCTTCATTTTTTTGTTATGGAGAAACCCCCAAGTAAGATTAGAAGGGTTACTTCCAGAGGATCACCCAATTATTTTACAAATACAGTTTCTTCCAAAAGCGTACATATATTAAATCCCATAATACTTTGTAACATTGTGATTTCCAGGAATTCAGATTATACATGCATATATCCCGTGCCTTTCTTTCCTATTTTTTCATTGTAATCCAACTTGCCATGTGCCAGTGACATGTGCTACAAAAGCTGAGCTCTCTTCATCATATATGTCCCAACTATCTGCCTTTTCTCCTTGGTCGTCCCCCTGCGTCTTTGGAAAAGTCTTAAGTTTTCTAAAGTTCCAAAAACATATTCGGCTCTGCTCTTGATGCTAAGTTCATCCATTTTCTCCCTTATCATCCTTCTCATTCATATTTTATCTATGTAAAAATCGTTGAAACTCTCGGCATGAGGATAAACATATGATGTCTGATAAAACGTGTCTGGCAAGCCAGCATGTCTCTCTTTTTATACTTAGTGAGGCAAGATAAGTAGTACAGTGCCCAAGAAAAAAGCTCTGACGGAGAGAATGCTTAAAAGCATATTGCTGGGAGATTAGGAGATCCTTTACCAACATATATACAAATACACCCAACAACATCACACCAGCAGTAGTGCTTTTGGATATGAAGGCTGGACGCACGTGTCCTATCAAATCACCTCGTTTCTAAACAGGTCTGTTTTCTTCCAACATATGAAAGCATTATTGTACTAAAGACATCATTGTCACTTATGAATATACCTTCCAAACCCATGATTTACTCAGAGCAGCTTGGTTTCTTGACTTGACGAAAAGGATGAACGAAATCAAAACTGATTTTTATATAGCTTTCAGGAGCAGATGTAGAGCACACAGAGCCTTGGCAAAGTATACATATAAGAGTCAGAATGAAATTGAAGTCTCCTTCAAAGTCTCAAAACCCTTTTCTGTAGGATTTTGAGAAGCTGCAAGCTGTTGCTGTGGTGTGTGTGGTGGCAGCAACGATGATGATGATCCGGACTACTGCTCTTATTTTCACTTTTTTATATTATTGTATCCAAAGCGGTCGTCACGGCTGGTTTCTTGGTCAGTTTTGTGAAGTTTCACTTATGAAGATGCTATAAGCTAAAAGTAAGCTTTATAAAAATGTATACAAGAGAGGAAGTGTTTGCTGGTGGCAATCCTATATTAAAGAAAGATAACAAGACAAGAAGAAGCAAGCCAACAGCAGCAGCTGCAAACCAAGAAAAACTTATGCTATTTAGGTAACAAACCCGAACCAGTTCCAGTCCACATCTCTTTTTTTTCTCCGACGACAAGTTTTGAGCACCCGACAAGGAAATAAATAAAATGGACCAAGTGCACTAAACTTCTCTGTCATAAAGATTCTTTAGATAATAAACGTTTTTTTTTTGCTTGCTATTATATACCGGCATGCCATTCTGAGTCTTGACAATAACGTCATTCTACTGTTGTTAAAGATTACAGAAAGAAGAGGAAAAAGGTAGAAAAAGACTCACAAAACATACAAAGAAAGGCTTATCCTCAACGCTTTCCGCTTATTTCAAAATCTTGATTGATGCGGTCTGACCATCAGTTCTATTACACAAAATTTTCTTTTTTTGCCAACAATAATACATATGTGGATATATGAAACATGTTATATATACAATAGCTACATAGCTCCGTTATTTCACCGCAGTATTAAAATACGAGAAAGGAAATGTTTTTAAACTTTTCAACCAAACAAACTTGTATTCGCGAAAAAAAATCTGGGACGTTGGTCTTAAGTTTCGGATTTGTAAATAGGGGTGTATGTCAAAGTATGCATATGGAGACAATGCAAGTTATACATATAGAGTAAATGTAGGAAAGCTGATCCTTAGAAAAGTCTTCCCATCTTGGCTGTTCAGCTTGCATTTCGCAATTTATATTACTCTGGTTGACAGTGACGATGTCTGCAATAGATCGCTACAGCTACCCATTCAAATAACATGCTTCTACTGTAAAGAAAAAAAACTGCTACCTTACGAAACTGATAATCCTCCGTATTTCCACGCAAGGGATCAAGTAATCCAAATCCCTTGACTTAAACAAATTACGTAAACTACAGTAAATCCTTTACTTTCAATCAAATACATTATTTCTAGTCCAGTCCACCTACGATGCATATACATATACACATTCATACATTACCTTCACATGTCATTTATTTCTTGACACAGTAAATCTTGTGAAGTTTGTGAGTTTTGTCTCTATTACCGACGCAACATGGTTGAAAATGACCTAATAACATACAGACGCTGTTGGACATAAAGACATATAGAAAAGATGTAGAAGCGCTGTCAAAAAATCTGCATTTCCACTTTTGCTATACATAGGCATACACACATCTTCTTACCAACCGTTTTGTCATGAGTGAATATGAAGGATTGAACAGATATGATAATGCTAGATACATCAAGCATCTCTTTCGCGTGCCACGGTTTAATATTGAAATTACAGGGCTTACAAAAGACAGTTTTTACAGATACATGAAAAGCACACCGAGTGTATCATGTTATCTCGTCGTATGTCACCCTATTACACGAATGACATACATTTTATTATTTAAAGTGCGCAATGAGTGATGAGATGACACCGATTTCCTTATGACTGTGCCGTTTAATTTGGCACAACCTTTCTCATATCATGTGCGCGCACACATTCAACTACAACAAGATGAATTACGTTTATACATGCTCAAAGCCAACAGACTCGTTTACATTTTATTACCAGTCCTCCTACTACTTACGGTTTTTAATACTGAAAGGCATATGGGGTGCAAGGATGGAAGCAATATAGCAATAAGCTTCTGCGACAAGCCCGGAGCTTCTTCTTCGTTTCCTTCATTTCATATTACACTATATTCTACTCAAGAGTCGTTTGATTAAATGAAATAATGCGCTACCCGCATTAACTTGCCACAATTATTTATTGCATGATTTGCAGTAGCTGTAGTGTAAGTTAATTCAATATCAGAGAAGAAGCCTCCTTCGCAAATTAATCTAGCCAAAAAAGACAAAGTCCCATCCCAGCAAAGAATGCTTTACCCCCGCACAACAGTATACCCGTTATGTCGTTCCTACTTATTAACTTGCGATTTAGCAAGTTACTAAGATCGGTTGCGCCGTCTGTCTGTTAGTCTGTTAGTCTGTAGTTGCTCTCCAAGGCGCAGTTTTCATCAAGAGTCGTTTGATTAAATGAAATAATGCGCTACCCGCATTAACTTGCCACAATTATTTATTGCATGATTTGCAGTAGCTGTAGTGTAAGTTAATTCAACATCAGAGAAGAAGCCTCCTTCGCAAATTAATCTAGCCAAACAAGACAAAGTCCCATCCCAGCAAAGAATGCTTTACCCCCGCACAACAGTATACCCGTTGTCGTTCGTACTTATTTGCTGTGGTGATCTGAATGTGTGCCTTTTTGCCATTTCATTCATCCTTCTCTAATATCGTAGTTCCTTTTTGCTTGCTGCACATGAGTTTGTCGTTTTTTGCAAGGAACCACACAAGAAGACGAGAATGACAGATCACACACACACCCACCACATCACCCCATTNTTTCTTTGCTGTCATGTAGTATACTATGAAGCATGAGCATTTTGTAAATGCACACGACTCATTTAGGCAATAACAACGCCTTCATGCAACATGCAAGCCAGACGCACGTTTTTTATCATGGTATAGCATAATCAACTGAAAATACCATAAAACCCCCATCATCGGTCACAAAAAAACCTTAATAACCAAGCTGTCTGTGTGGTTTTAGAAGTAAATAAAATGTCAAAGCCACTTACATTCATGAGTATTTACACAAGCTTTTCTCCACATTTGCGTGAAAAAAGGAATGAAGACCACTTCATGGGAAATAAACATGCAAAATGCAAGTTTGCATTATGTCCGCCTTCCTTTTAAACCACACACAGTATTACAGGCTAATAAACGTGTGCGAAGCAATCATAAACGTTTTTGCCATCAAGTACCACCTAAAAGCCACTCTCATCTCCAATGCTTTTGATAATATTAAATTTTAATAATAAAAACCCTACAACCATGAGCTATATCCGAAGGATTTGTAGAAAAAAGTTGGAGTTTGCTTTTACATTACATTACCTAAGTAAAACCTCTAACCTTTAACTCATTTATCATTTATCATTAAAGCAAGAATGTTGAATCGGTAACCACATTTTGTACTGTAGCTAGAAAAAATTGACTTAGGCAGTAATAACCAATTGCCACCCACATGGCTTAACCCATTCTCCTCTGCCAAATGACAATCTCCTATTTTATTCATTCATTCCAGGGACTCTTTTTTAATGCAAGTGTTTTTTAAATTCTTCAGGTAACAAGGAAACGCTCTTAAGCTTCATTGTCATCAAGTGCAAATGTACAACAAAGGAATGTTGGATAATGCATGCCACCATGTTTTACGTATATAGCTTGCTCAAAATAACAAGACGTGACAGTCGAAATACATATTTCATCATTCTTCACTTTGGTTTTTTTGTACACACCCGTTGTTCTTTTAAAACTGCAGTAGAGAAATTTGAAAATGACAAAAAACGAAGGAAACCATCCAGTTTCAATTCCCACAAGATGAAATGTTGTTTATACTGGTTGATTCATGTATTTTCAGTTGATTATGCTATACCATGATAAAAAACGTGCGTCTGGCTTGCATGTTGCATGAAGGCGTTGTTATTGCCTAAATGAGTCGTGTGCATTTACAAAATGCTCATGCTTCATAGTATACTACATGACAGCAAAGAAAAAAGTTGGACAGCCGCCGAAGAAGAAGCAAAGACAAGAGAAAATTTTTCACAGTCTAAATTAAAGAGACAACGTTCATATTTGATTCATGTGTTGCGCTCCCAGCGTCTGTCCTCATGTCTGTTGTCTTTTCGAGAGGGACACAAACATGCGTGTCTACTAGTCGTGTGTAGCCGTAAGTATTATTTGTTTGTCGCACAGAGATTATTGTAAACAGTCCATTTGTAACTATCCATTTTGTAGATATTTACGCCTGCAAATATGTAATATGCATATATATATGTACCTTCTACTAAATACAACATAGGCAACTTATGTATGTACGAATTTATGTGACATTTTACCATAATTGCCTCTCTGTTTCCGCAAGCAATCATGTTTTCTCAATTCAAATAATCACTTTGTCAACATTTATTTAAGGAAACCTCTAACTGTTATTACTTACTTAGGTACTCACTCACTCAACTTACGCATAATAACACTTAATGGATAATGTTGTCACATAAACTAAGAACGGTCCAACTTAGATAAACACTAGGCACGCGTGTAATTTTAAATGTTCATAAAATTAAAGAACTCTATTAGAACAATTATGATAAATGTAGTTGTATAACATGGTATTTAAACAAGAGTTATAAGGAAGCCATGTCTGTATTCTGCTTGTAGCATCAGCCTTGTAAAAGCATCACATAAAATCAACTAATAAGCACGTATGCGATGAATGTCCCGAAAAATGAAGAATCACTTAATATTCTGTGGTAAGTCAATCAGTATAAACCGGCCACCTACTTACATTTATAAATGCTCTACGGTTAACTACATGAAACATAATGTGCATTTTAAAAATAAAACCCCTACCGTCTGTATTTTAAACAGTAGCAGCATTGGGAAAAGTATTTGTCGTCATGGTCGTCTCTCTCGTCATTTTATCATCAATTCAAATTGAGGTTTAGCTCATGCAGTGAAGTGACTTTATCATTTGTTGCTCGTTTTACTCAAGCTGGTTGAGTGCCTTGCCTTTTTTACGTTGTGTTCTAACGACGAGACCAGTTAACTACAAACTGTGCTCATGATGCATAAAATAATAGCATACGATTACAAGCTGTAATACATGTCATATTTAGTGTAAGAATTAGTATGTAGTTTTTTGTCATATGCGTAAGGTTGGTAGAGAGCTGCCGAATTAGTGGTTAAGTAATGAATGTGAACACAAAGGTTTTTTCTCCTGTCTTTCAAGAAGTTGGTTTGTTGATAACCCGTGGTTTTTTATGTCTGTGATGTACAATACAAAGCCTATTTCCCATTTCGGAATAAAAAGAGAGGATAACCATCAGCATTTGATGGAAGCTTTTTAATACCGACATACTAACTAGAATAGATAGAATTCATATGCATGTCGTTTGCTTTATTATGCTACTGACTGTAACTTAAGGTGTTTTTTACATTACAGTACATAACTGTGCCACAAATTAACATGTATACTTTTTTTGGGCATTATCTTATGTTATGTTGATTTTAAAGAGCCCATTAGGTATAGTACTCATGGCTTACTTTTTATCATGACAATAAGAGGGAAAATGCGACACAACAACGGTGGCATCACTATTGTAATAAAAAACATAAGCACAGACAGATAAATAGAATGAGTTGATTTGATTTTCTTTAAAATGACTTTGTATGTTTTAGTTACAATTTTAAAAATAAAAAAGTAATAAACAAAGAGTTTACATGGTTTCTTACTTGTAATGAATGTAATTTAATCATATCAACCTGTGTGCATTGTTTACACTCGTATTTAAATAAGTAAAAATGATAGACTTTGAAGCAATTCCCGTTCTTCTGTGTAGGTAGACAATGAGATTAGGATCAGATTAGCACAGAAAATATAAACTTGTGATTACTCGACTTTTCTCCAACTGACTAACTAGCTTTTGTGTATTGTTACCTGAGTAAGTATGCATGTATGTAAATTGGAGTAGAAATCAATGCAGGTATAGTAGTAATTATATTTCTTTCGTTTGAGCATAAGTTAATAAGTACATGGTAGCTTTTAAAAAGTAGGTAATTTATTTATAAAAAGAATTGGCATGTCTCAACTCGACAGTCTCATCATCATTATCAACGTCAGCACGAAGTAAATTGAGTACAGCTCTAATGTCAGATGGAATGTGAATGTCAATACTCTTCATGAGAGACTTACTTGATGAAATTCACACACAGTTTATTAAAGTACAAATGTGCAGCCAACATTATTATAACGTTTCATTTTTATCCTTGAACGATATTATAAGACAGTAGGTATTCATATTATCGCATTGCTTGTATTTGTGCAAGTATAAACAGACTCTCGAGCACGCTGCACAAACAAAGTTGCAGAAATGCATTACAGCATAAAAAAGATATTCCGTGAAGGCATTCAGCAAATAAAAACTTCGTGATTGTACAGCAAATTTAGTTAAACTTTTCTTGAAAAGGAAGTCTCACGAAAACTTCGCACAAAAACAAGTACAAAGCCTAATTTGTTCCTTCCATCATTGACATCATCATCATCGACATTTCAGCAACAGTTCATTTGTTTTCATATAATTTTTCTTATTGCCTCAACCAAGTTTATTACGAGTAGCCGTAAAACAACTAGATGGGTAGGATCATCTAGTGGGTGGGTGGAAGTCTTTGTTGAGCTAGATGCCAATTACCTGGTGTTAATTAGTCCTTCGTAGTAATAACATGATAGATGTAAGAGAAGTGTAGTCAAGATTAAGATTTAAGTGATATAAACTGTAGCAAGCTCAAATTAAAACTGTCTACATTAGTTTCTATCTTTGGATGGATCTTCACATGCATGCTAAGCAAATTTGGTGTATACAGGTTTGTATACGCAAATGAATAAATAAGGGAGTAAACATCATTGGTTTTTTAATCATCAATTGTCCTCCAATAAACACAATGCAAACAGGAAAACACAATGGTCTTTTTGTAGCTTCTGATGGTCAGCTTATCGACTTAACCATTCATTAAAAGGGCCTTACAGCTTTTATGAACGATAAAAATCGCATAATTAACATTGGACATTGTAATAAATAATTACTCGATTTCTATCAGTGAACCGGAAATAAGCCATTCTTATGTGTACTTCACCCTCAGTTGTTACTTATAACTTAAAATCTTCCAACTGTATTTGAACCAAGATGGACACCTTATGGATGCATTCAATCCTGCATCATAAAACAGTTTCAAGAAAGAGCAAATTGATAAATAATGACACCTGAGATTTACAACGTCATTATTGCTACATAAAATCTCTGAGGAAATCAAACCATAATAAAAAAGTCAATCGTCCCTCCCTCCCTTCATTCACTTTTCTAATGAAGATAGCGTAATAATACGGTATTTTCGTCCTTTAACCAATAATAATACACAAAGTGAACAAACTAGACTAAACGATTAAAGAGGTTTTTGGGTTAAATAAACTTAATTACCAGAAACTAGTGTGCTGTCGTGCTATTTTCAAAGTTATAAATACGACTAGTGGGGGTAAATAAATAAAAAGGCCTCTTTTAATTACCTGACATGGTGATTTGACACTTCACCTCTACACTGATACATACCTATGCACATGCTTATATATAAACCGGATACTCAACAATAAACTTACAACACGCAAATAAATGCATAAATACCAACCCTTACTACCCACGTAATTATCCTTTAGTCTACATCACAATAGCCGATGGCAATTCTGATCCACTTTGTATTTGCTTCACCAAACCCGAGCATCTAATGTAGGTAAGTCAAATTAGCTCAATCATTTTATATGTTTTTAGGGGCTTCACCTTTCTCTTCCACTTGTCACTCAATTCATCAAAATCGAAAGCTTTCAATTCAGCTCAATCAACTCAAACATTCACAATGATATTTAAAAAACCTCTTAGCTGAATACAGAGAGATTAAAAAAGTCACATTGTACATTCGCATAAAAAAACATTGACTAATTTTAAGGCAATTAAATACGAAATAAAAAGTGAGCGTAGTGAATCACAGAAAACGAACAACTGTCTATTTTTTACAGGCAAACTTTCATTTGTAGACAAATAAACAAAACTGTTTAATTGGGATGGGATTGGGAAATACAAAGCAAGTATCTTTGTGATTGAGTGTGCGTAGGTGGCCCAGTCAGTTCCCAAAAACGACTATTTTTTATCATTCATATCATTCTGCTCCTCACTTGTCTTTGATACCCCTTCACAAATAAGAATGAGCTCATTAGAGAATAGTAGTGACTGAGTGATTTCTACAACAAGAAATAAAAGAGGAATGCGCTTTTCTGTTATCACAAACGAGAGAGTATAAACAAAATGTAACTAGGCATATGACAGAAAAAAACTAAAATGCTTTTTTCGTTTTTGTCTCTGAAAGAGATAAAATAAAAGCTTTAGTGCAATTCTCTAGAAGTACGCAGAAATCGCTGCAACTCTCCTTCTCTCCACACTTTACTGCCAGCAAAACAGTAAAAAAGTTTTACACGTAAAGAGATAAAAAATTGGATGATATAAATATTATATAAAGTTGGCATACGGCTAATTAGTATGGCTTTATCAAGAAACAACGATGAAAGATTTGAAATTCCACTGGGAGAATATTGTAATTTGATGACGATGATGATACTAAATACTACTTTACAAGCATTCCAACTTCATGGTGGGTTTTACAAGAAGGTTACAGGGACTCTGGTGATGAATGAGATCTGGTAGAAAAGCTGATGAATCAGTCTTGTTTCACTGATATTCAGGATTTTCTGGTGTACAAGGATGATATACAAGAATCATAGTATTATAACAAGCAAAACGCAATCTGTTCAAAATGATATATCATCGCATTCCCCACAACGTCAACGTAACTGGTGGTCGTACACAGAAATTTCATTCTCGTTAGGTTCTCGTTTCCTTCCTTTTTTACAAACTTACAGTCTCAGTTGGCTGACTATACACAAGGACTCGTGTGAAGACAATAGAATATTTCAAGTTAGATATCATTGTCGTACGCAGCTAGCTTCCACACCACTGTAAAAGGTTATTTTTCTCATAAATACTGGAAGGAGATGCAAGTAAGCATGATACACAAAATACCTATGAACATTTATCATTATTCGTCAAAACCAGCAAAGAAATATAGTTGTACCAGTCTCCGTGGTTTCCTAAACATTGCCCATATTTTACTAATACAGGAATTATTTCTATAATCGTTTCTACTAATGTACTTTGTTTGCATACATATCTAAAAGCACCTTGAATTAGCGGAGAGCACACCTCTTGTAATATTCTGTGATGAGTCATTGATAGAAACATGTAAGCAAAACCATTTATATAAAACTAATCAAATGTCTTTATCACTGCGCTTCCGTTATTCTCGGTATTGCAACGGAAAACTGGGGCTTTGAAGGATATCTGTGTAATAAGGTATATATATGGGCCAAACCTGTTCGTTATACACGTTTTATACAGAGTTAATGCATGACTGAACTGGATGTTAATTTAATTACCTGTATTTCACACCACTGGCACTACCAGCTGTAGAAGCCGGTGCAGAAGCCGCCGCTGTGGAAACAACCGTACTTCGGTTTTTATCAGCCATCGTTAATTCTTTTTTGGGTAAATACTTCGAATCAAATAGTCTTTTCTCAGTCACTCATTCGAGAAATCAGTCTTTTGAAGACTGTAAATTCAATGGAAAAGCCGTATATATAGAGTACAAACAATCCCTTGGATTGCAGCAAACTTACAAAAGGCTTTGCAAAAACCGTGGCGTTTATTCAGGGATTCTGGGATAGCGATATGTAGCAACCTTGATTTCTATGAGCCATTGTCGTGTAACGGTGTTCCAAAATTTTGTAAGTTTCCTTTTCTAATTCCATTCATCCAAGCAAATTGCTCGCATTGAAATCATAGTCGTAGATATTAAGCCTCACGGGATAGTTAAGCCTTTGATTAAACTTTTCTACAAGTTTGTATAAATTTCTGTTTGCATTCGCTCACATTCTTTCGCACTGTTTTAAGTTCCAGTAACCCGTATCCGGAAAATGTTAGCGAAGTCGTAATGAAATGAACAGCGAAAAAGTCCTCATTGAAAAAGTGTACTATAGAGCTACTTTTCCGAATCTATTTCCTAGATTTCAGATGACTCGAGGCCAAATGGGTATCACTGCGACACTCGCTTTTATCCACCTTTGTTAGCAAAATAGGACACTAAACGCTTCATGATAGCAGGAATGGATTTGTATTCCAAGTGCAGATCACTATCAACTGGCAGACATAGAAACTTCAGATGAGAATGAGGTAACGATGAAAAAAGCTGTGAAAAAATTGTGAAATTCTTTCCGTTTGCTATGTTGATGCTGGTGATGGCAATCAGAAAACTAAGGGAATTACTAGATATTCCTTGATTAGCTAAGAAATGGTTGTAAAAATGAGAATTGCTCTAATACATCATTGAATTCCCAACAGCAGCCACTTTGATGTCGATCACACATGTGTGCATTAATCCGTTTTTTAGCGCAAGATTACTTTGACTATGTATATAATACAACTGCTTTATACTGGTGATTACCGCTTCTTTACTACTAAGAGACAGATCTAGTGTATTAGATTATATTACACAATCGAAGGAAATCAAAGACAATCACTGCCAAGTTTATTGGTATTCGAATTATACTGCTTTATACTGGTGATTACCGCTTCTTTACTACTAAGAGACAGATCTAGTGTATTAGATTATATTACACAATCGAAGGAAATCAAAGACAATCACTGCCAAGTTTATTGCGATTCGAATTAATGTGGACTTGTTCTTTTCTTGTCTTTCTTTATTATTCTCTCTGGGATATCTTCCTCGACTGACAGGAGCGTCTGCTATGTAAAAATTGCACACAAAGACTGGCGTTGTTTCGTTATTTTACCTATTAAACAGGCATTGGCAACGAATTGGATTGAGAACGCGCTCTCTATCTCTTGGTATATTCACATATCGCCTCGGAGTGTATTATGGTAGTTTACCCGACAACAACTCTTTTGTTTCCGATGAATATTGGCTTGGCAAAAAATTACTATACACTATACACGGGATGTTCATCAATATCGATACAATTACTGTACAACTTTACAACAGCCTTCACCAGTCTTATTTCCTTCTGGCAAAAAATTTACTCCCTCTTTCGTCTTAACTCATGTTCAATGGAGGTATTGTCAGGAAACAAAATAACACACATGCGATAATGCGGACGTGTACTGTGTTTTTTACGACTTTCCAGTTAAAAAGCTGATTGCACAAGAGATACTTGGTAAAACGTGTGTGAAGCGATAGTGGAGATTGTGTAAGACGTAAAGGTGAAGGAAAAGAGTGAAAAGAGAGCTTAAGATTTTGATTCCTCTCTCATCCACTCCTCTTCTGCTCACTTCTCCCCTTTTTCTTCTATTTGTTTTTCTTGTATTCCTAAAGTGCAAAAATGATCTCAAGTAATGATTCCTCCTTTTCAACTCTCTGATCTGCCTTGTCTCCTTTTGATTCTCCGTCCTTTTGTTTGCATGCAATGACTTTACATATACCCAAGCCAAGTGATACGATTGGCAACGGTTGATATGGTATCCCGAACAAATTTTCAAGAGTGAATGTTCCTGCATCATCATGATACGATCATTTGCATGACTCTTCTTCGTCTTTCGCATGAGCATGACTCTATACTTTATTTTCATCACTTTGTCTGTTTACATTCGCATTCAGCATCTTTTTTTTCGTTGTTATATATTTCGCCAAATAATGCAATGCAATTGTAGCATGAAAATCCAGCAACATAAGTTCCGTTCTTTTTTGTGTTATGTCGGCACCTGCTCTTTTCAAATACAGACACGGAAGAGTGTATAGCATGTGCAGTAAAAAAACTCTAGCACGTTATCTCATATAACGAGCAATACACCAGAATCAAGCCGAAGAAGGAGTAGACAACAACCGATAATTGTTAATGCGTTGCCATTGCCCTCTCTCTATATTTTTTACTCTTGTTTTTTTTGCAGGGCAAGTTGTACACATACAGTTAGGGACTGTTTTTCTTTCTAGCTCTCTGCCTTTTTTTGTTTTCTAGTTCAATTCAGATTCTTCTCAAAAGCAGACGAAAAGAGGAAGGAAAAAGTAGAAACACGCAAGATTCGATTTTTTTTTCGCGTTGCTTGTTGTTGTTCAATGTTATACGCAGTTGTTTCAAGATAAAAGCACTCAAACTCGCATTTTTAAAAAACTTATAGACAACACACACATAGAAAAACGTGTCACTGTCAATAGGCACACACAGACACACATAACAATCCAGTTAAATTTAATTTCCTTTGTGCATATGGCCTGTATACATATACGCATGCCAAGTCTGTATGTGTGTGATACCTACGGAATGTGGCAATTTGGCAAAATGTTTGGCAACAACGCAAGAAGATGAGGAAAGACGAATGACGAATTCTTTCTTCCAAAATACACTGAAACTGAGTTAACACTGGTTTCTTTGCCTTTGTGTGTAATATTGCCCCTTACAATGTCATACATATCAGTAGTACGCTTTTTGTCCAAGAAAAATCAGCTAAGTGATTGTCACTAATGAATGCTCTCACTACACACTAGATATACTAGAGTTTTCTAGTGAATGATGATAATACATGGAGATTTTTAGTGTTTTTTTGCAATCTACTGCGGTACTATTACTACGCATTTGGAAATGAAGAAGCAGTTTCCTGAGGCCCTCTCTGACACATACCGAGAGAGAGAGAGATAGATCCTTAAGCAGCACGAGGACGCGAGAGAACAAGAGATGTGAGCCAACCACCACTGCCGACAATCACTATTAAACTAACGTTGGTTTGGAGAGTCGGCTCTGTAGAAATACTTATGGAGTACACACACATATGTGAGCAAACCAGAGACTCAAGTTGTTGAGAAGCCCACATGGAGGAATTGCATTCTCAACAGAGATCCCTACATTATATGATCCCACACTCCTATATACCTTATTTTCAGGCTCTTGTATTCTCGCCTTTATACATTGTATATTGTGGAGACTTGCGAGAATTCCTTGTGCGTTAACTAGGCACTAGGCTGTACATTCATACATTTATTATGCTTTTGCTCTTTTTGACTCCACTTCTTCTTCAACTTCAATACCAACCAACACTGTATCAACATCTCTAACAAACTTTTCTCCCTTTACTTGTCATAATACACGTTTATATTATATTGCGTACATTATATTATAGGTTGTAGGCAAAGGGCACACAACACTTTTAACACAAGATCATATTAACAAACATAGAAAAACGCATCCGTGATGCATTTATTTTATATACAC
>JAHZNG010001831.1:0-12765 GCA_027744375.1 Orchesellides sinensis | reverse complement strand
AATGTCATTTTTGTCCTCTCTCCATCTCGCACACCTTTTGACAAATGGCCACTTTTCCTGTTCTGGTTGACCGAAACCAGTCAACTTTGCCACCAGTTTCCCCTTCTCTCATCATTCAAGGTGGCATTTGTTGTTTGAGCCAGATTAAATTATTACTAGGCTTTTTTAAATGTAATTGGAAAGCGAAATATTGAAATTAACATATAAAAGTTTATTTCTTCTGTAGTTGACTCCCACGTGAAAAACAAAGTCGGGATATGATAAAACAATGAAAAAAACTCAAAAAATTAGGTACTTTCATAAGTTTCCAAGCTTAGCTTTGAGATGGATAAAACAAAGAATTTGAGAGTTTCCCAATGTGTGGTTGGGGAGGAATATAAGCAGAAATACTTTTCTTCTGTATTTTTTAAAAAGAAACAAGCAAATACCTATTCACTCATCTCTGAGCATTTCTCTGCATTCAAAACAATAAACATTTAGAGATAGGCAACAATATAAAAAATGGAATTTCATCAGGTTCAGAAAGAATCACATAATGAAAAAACGTTTTCTTTTTGCTACTTATGCTATGTACAAGACTTTTAGTGGAAAAATAAGTAGTCAGAGTTGAAACAAAGAGTTAAAAAAATATTTAAAGGAGAAGAATTGAAAGGTAACTTTAAAGCTTCAAGTTGGAATGAAATTTGCCTTTAATTTTATTGCACTGTGAGTTCTCTCATTGAAAAGAGAGAGAGAGAGAATAAAATGAAAGTTGTTTTTGTGAGCGTCATAATTTCGCCTACATAATATTCCTCACTTTTCTCCGGAAATAAAGGAAGATGAAAAGGAAAAGGGAAGAGACACACTTTGCTCTCCTTTTTTCCACTTAAATCAAGATAAAAAAGAAGGAGTACCTTTGCCATTCCTTTACGAATCACATACAAGCAAAAGTGATGTTTCGTAAGGAAATTAAAGAGAGCACTTATAAACAACCCTACCGTCATCCCTCAACTGCATTTTCTTGCTTTCCCTTCTATTTTCTGTTCAAGCCCATAGCTTAACTGCCAAGAAGGCATAATAAACTGCTTAAATACTTTGGGCAAATGTTGCAAGTAGCCCCAAAAGGTAATGAGGAAAAATTAGCACATTTTTTCGATCGATTTTTATACACTGCGTTCTTCCCAAAAGACAATACTAATTTTGGAGGCTTTACAGGAGTGCATTTTGCCCGTATATTTTCTCTGTAATGGTACGCAGTATGCATGCATAACTAGAAACTAAAATATAGTTTATAGAGAAGCAGCGAAAATGAGAGCCGAGAGAGGGGCAAGAGGGAAAAGAAGAAAGTAGGCGTGTGCTATGTATGATGTTCAACAAAAAATAAATAATTGTATCGTATCCGTACAAGGATTTAGAGGATCGTCATGTTAGCTCCAACTCTATATATGGTTCATCGTTTTTAAGCTAAATTTGTGCACAAAATGTTTCCCCAGGAGACTTTGTCTCGTCTGTTCAAGCTAATTGGACTGGTAGCGGAGGGAGGACTGGGAGTGAGTGAAAGAGTATGTTATGTTATGTAGCTAGAGCGAGGCTACAAAATTATTCACAAAGAAAGAAAGCTGAGAGTCATGAAGGCAAGCCTTGGGTTTGACTTCCGACACACACCATATTTTTTCATGCCTTTCCTCTCATCTTTTTTATTCCTCTCTCCCTTCCTTTCTCTCTCTCTCTCTCTCTCTGTGTAAAATGCTAAAACAATCTTTAATGTACTACTACTGCACACATGCACACGTATGACTTCTACTACTGCAGAGGAGAGAAAGGGAAAAGAAAGCGGAGAGAAATTTGAGGAGAGAGAGAACGTATGCCTGCATTATACACGTATCCATAATAATATACTCAAATTTTGTATCAAAGTTGAAAAGTAATGTTGGTTCGTGCCTGGATGGATATGGTGGTGTTGGTGTGGATATAATAAACTAGGCAGACTCTCACAACCCTATTATACTATTATCAGTGGTGGCATAACATCTCTCTTCCTTTTGTTCTTTCATTTTCACTCATCATGAGCTGCAGCAGCAGCGGCACACAGCCAACCTTGCTCTCTTTTAAAGCTACACATTTTCTTTGTGTGGAGACGCAGCAAAGGGAAAACAGATGAATACAAATTTTCCCCGTAAAAAAAATATGTTCCTGAAAGTGAGCAAGAAGGATGGGAAATTTAGTTTGCACCAAAAAGTTTTCAAAGAGTCTGACCCTCATCATTATGATCATCATTCAATCATTCATTGGGCACACAAAGAGTGTATCACCAACACATGCTAAAACACATGTTTTCTCCCAGCTTAATTTGCTTTTCTGACTGACTGCTCCTCTTAACTTTTGACTTTTAGCTCAACTCAACCACCACAACCACACGAGCAGCACAAGATTATCCAGTTCATATGGAAGGATTATTATTTTCAAGGTAGGAGATAAGGCTGCCGAGATCAAATTCAATATTATCATTTATGCGGAAAAGAGAGGAGAGAGATTTGAGCAAAGTGATTCACTTCAACTTGATGATATGCCTCTCTCTTCCATTTTATTAGCAGCTTCATACTCCTCCTTCAGGCTTCCGGAATCTTCGTTTTGCCCAGGTAGCAAAATTTTCCCCAGCTTCTCCAAAATGGTCTACAATACCTCCAAAATGGCCGACATTCCCTCCAAGATGGCGGCCGCTTGAAATTTTGCCCAGGTAGCGTTGCAACTGTGCTACAGAAGATTCCGGAAGCCTGCTTCTCATATACCCAACCAATATCCCATGCATTTATCTACTTGCTACAACCCTTTTCTCCTCTCTCTTTATCTCTGGCATGGAAATTAATACAATCTTGTTCCCTTCCTTCAACTAATCTTACTGCGAGAGCAAATTTAATCACATATTTACCATATCATCCACCTTTCCCTTAGCTTCCCTTCCTTAAAAAGAGGCAGAGTTAATTAGTCCACATTTTGCAAATAAGCTGCTCACATTTGTCTGCTGCTCTGATTAAAAAATGAGGGAAGGCATCCTGCCTCCTGATAATATATTTGTGGAGGGAGAGAGTGACATGACCACACATATGCACACACACACACACACACATCCTCTCCCATTCCTCCCCGTCTTCCCCACCGGCAATACAATGTGAAAGGTAGGGAGAGACGGAAGTAGTTGCTCTCTCTACCTAATCAACTCCGGAATGAATTGGAAATGAATTGGGGCTTTGCTGGTTTTAAGCATGGAAACTTTTGCTCGTCATCATCACCATCAATAACAGAATATCACCTTGGGAAATGGCTTTAGCAAAGCTATGCTTATACAATAATGGTCTGATGATATGGTGGCCGCTGTCCCGCTGGAGTTGATCGGAAGCTGGAGAGGAAAACCGAGTAAATACTCTGCTCTCTTGCCTAATCCCCATCCCACAAAATAGCCTACCAAACATATTTCTCAACTTTTCACTAAAAGCTCTTCCCGCACCAAATAACAACACAATATCCTCCTCTCCACTCTATCCTCTAATTTCCCTTCCACCATCCCAATTCTAATGGCAAAAAAGAAGCAAAAAACAAATAAACAAATTTAAATGGACACATATTATTATTATTAGTCGTACGAGCAGAAAAGGCCATTAGTGTGTTGGGACAACGCCCAAAAAACGCACACTAATAAAATACAACCATTATTTCTCACTTGCGCCCATGCATGCAGAGGATAACCATGTTAGTTATGATGTGAGCATGATGATGACAAGGGGATAATGAGGATGATGATTATGAGAGCATGTCATGTTAATTCTAGATCCCACGACAGTCGACAAAGCATGTTTTCATGTTGTGTTCACCATTCAATTAAAATCCGTCATGTTTCTGCCACTCACAAATGAATTCAGCTCATGCGATCAGCTTTCACTCTTAAATTGCCAGCCCGATCAGATAAAACTAATAACTGTCCATCAGCTCAATGAATATCATCCAATGCAATAATACAATACATTTTTTTGGATTTCCAATGCGTATTAATGTTATATATACAGTGACGGCTCAAACAAGAAAAATAGTAAAAGAAATGGGTTGCAGAGGAGGAGGATGTGTTTGCAACTTTTGTTTTTTATCATGTTAAACTACAGATAAAAAAAAAGAGGAGGAAAATGCAATGAAGCAAAGAGAGAAAGAAGAATGCACATTTTTAGCTCTTCTATTTTTCCTGGTCTCTCGCCAAGAATTGAGAGGGAAACAATATGAGAGAAATATAATGGGAGCAAGAAAAGCACAACACATATTTTATTAGACAACTCAGATTTTTCTTTAGACTTGGTAAAAAAGGGGGTGTATGTGTAGCAAAAGTACAAGCTCATCTCTGATGTTGTGTGAAAGTTAAAGAAAAATAATAAAGAAGAAGCGAGAGCTAGAAGAATTTATTTATATATATATTTTCTTTCTTTAACAGCAATATTGTAATGATGGTTAGCAAAAAGGGAGAGAAAAATAGAGAGAAAAATAGTAAGAAGAGAGAGATAAAAAGAGAAAGAGAAAACAATGGTTTTTCCCTTGTTTTAATATCACCAACGTCACTTGTCTATCGCTCGTCTTGTTCTCCTTCCCAAAATATAAGTAAACCGATCTCTTTTTCGGGGTTTGTAGTTTCTTTTTTGATTTGCTTGCCTTTTCGCTTCCGTCTGCTGAGGGTTTAAGTGCCCACTATAAAAAATAGTTGCGGAGAAGAAGAGAAAGCTCTCTGCTCTGCTCTGTGCCTCGGTTTCCTTTTCACTTTTCCCACTGGACACACAAGCTTCACTTACTCTCACTCTGACTTACTACTAAATTTTGGATTTTCTTGAAATCTACGCGGCTTCCTCGCTCTTTCTTTTCTTTCAATTAAGAAATTTTATTAGAAAGCAAGTGAAAGCGAAAAAGTGATGAGAAAATGGATTGAATTGTTGAGGAATTCAAATAAAAGAAGAGATCTCTCAAAAATACTTTGTGTCTTTTAAAAATTACTTTACAGTTTAGTGCAAACTTTCTCAACGTTTTTTTTCTAAATGATTAGAATACATGTAATATTTTGGTTAAAAGATGAAAAAAAACGTGTTCAACCTTTTCTCTTTGAAAAAGTGTCCAACTGGTTTTGGAGTAATCGTTTGGAGCGTACCACAGTGTTCTTTTAGGAGAGAAGTGTAATAATAGTAGTAGTAAGAGAGTAAAAAAGAGAGTGAGAAAAAAGAGAGTATAGTAGAAAGAGAGGGAAAAATATAGAACAAGAGTTGGAAAAAGAGTTAAAAATTATCAGAGTGGTTTTGGGCTAAAAAAAAACAATTAGTTTTATAACATTAGCGACAATTACGCATATAAAATTATCTACAATTGAAAGTTAAGCCACTTAGTTTAAAATCGGTACATTTTATTTCCTTAAATGCGAGATATGAATGATTCGCTTTGACAGTTGAAAACGTTAGCCGGAAGTGTATTCAGTTGATTTTTTGACAGCTGAAACAACGCATTGCTCTCCATCACTGTATTACTCATGCATTTCTTGTCAGACTCTCTTGATCTTTTTGTGAATATTGTAAAAGACTTCTCTCAATGCCTGGGTTTCGATCTCTGGACTTAGATCTCCAACAAATATATGATAATGCTCTGAAAAATATATAAAAAAATCACAATTAGTTTTATAACATTAGCAACAATTAAGCATATAAAATTATCTACAATAAAAAGTTAAGCCACTTAGTTTAAAATCGGTGCATTTTATTTCCTTCAATGCGAAATATGAAAGACTCGCTTTGACAGTTGAAAATGTTAGCCGGAAGTGTATTCAGTTAATTTTTTGACAGCTGAAACAACGCATTGCTCTCCATCACTGTATTACTCATGCATTTCTTGTCAGACTCTCTTGATCTTTTTGTGAATATTGTAAAAGACAGACTGCTTCCGGTCTCATTCCATATACCATTTCTCTCTCGTATTCGATTGAGATGCTTAATTTTTCAGAAATAACTAAAAAGAAGAGAAAGTTGCATCATGTGGAAGGAGTGGTGCAACCAACCCAGTAAAAATGCGTGACTGAATGATTGCTTTGAAAATCTATATTCTCAATCCACATCCTTGTCTTTTCTTTTTTCTTTACGCTTCATAAAACCCGGTTGAAATAATCTGACAACAGGAGCAGAATTACATGAAGGAAAGAAACACCAGAGGCACACTGTCAGACAAAGACACGAGCGTAACTAAAACCTATGAGCAACATGATTTTAGAACACAAATAATATAAAAAACATAAACATGATAGGATTTTTTAAATATACAAAGAAATAATGGAGTGAGTGGAGAACAAAAGAAAAAATCTAGTTTACAAATCTTGGGCCTTTTCCCTTCATTCTTAAAGGTTCGGACAAAAACTGAGTTAAGTACATTTTTCTGTCAGATTACATCATGCTTCACATTACTTTCCAAGATAAAATGTATTTTAAGCATCATACGCATGGGAAAATTGCGCTATCACAATTAAGATTAAATCTGCAACTACAACTATTCCTCCAATGCAGATACTTGACGGTAAATTTCCCAAATCTGAATGGAATCAGATCACAGCATATAATTTATGAAGGGAGAAGCAGAAAAATAAATGAAATACCGAGGATATTCTTATGTTTATGGTTGTGCAACGTTATTGTTTTGGTATACGCGTAAAAAAAGGACAACAAGTCGGCTGAGAAAATCAGCACGACTCCCATAAAGAAGGAGCCAGACGACGTGGACGACACCACCACCACCAACAACTGCTGAGAGAGAAAATGGAACGAGCTCTCGCAGTCTACTCCGCCAAGAAAAATGGAAGAGAAAGAGCGTTTGGCATTCGCCCCATCCATCCATTCATACACACTCAAATCAGCACTGCACCACCGTCATCCTCCAATACACATCAGCAGCAGCAGAGAAAATACAAGAAAAAGCATTTTCTCCACTTTCTTTCTTTGATGCAGCAATAATATGTATATGTATGGAGGAGAGTAGGTTGTGAGGGAAAAAAGAAAGGAAGAAGGAAAGCGACTGGCTCCTCAGAGAGACACAGACAAAGGAAGACTGGAAAAAAGGATCTGGCAATGCACACAATACAATGCGATGCATCACAATGCAAGAGAAAGGGGGACTATCGCCAATTGTGTTTTATGAAGGAATGTACATAAATATTAACCTTTTGCATCGCTCCTTTCCACTTTCTCCTCTGCCACTTTAGATGGTTGGTGGCGATTTTCATGGTGCATAGCAAAAATTATGCAATTTTAGAGATAAACAGTAATACTCTTCATAAACATTTTAAATATTGACGGTTGTTTTGGTGAAAGTGTGGAAGTCCTTTTGATTTCTTGGAAGACAGCCATTCTTGCGCTCTTATAACTTTTTGCTAAGAGCTATACACACATGGTGTAATGGAACGTGATAGCGTAAACCAGATGGGAAATAAATATGCAGGTTTTATCTTGTCCTCTTAAAAAATTATTTGCCAACGTGATCACGTATGATTTGGAGGTTGGAGTCATTACTCTCCTTCACTCCCACATTACTAAATTGCATTTACATTATTTTTTGTACAGTTTGCGCATAAATGCTGTCTCTGGTGCTTGCGTTTACTATTAACGGTGTAGAGAGATAAGGGAACATTTTCAAGTGGCTGCGTCTCTCCTCTCTTCATAAATCACGCCGGTAGTGGGGGCTTTATTAGCCTCCGTTATATTTACTCTGTAGTCTGTGAGCCCAACCAAGCAATGTTTGCTCTTTCCATACAGGATATTTGCATGCGTTGTACAAAAGTGAAATATGAGTACCACCTTTTCAATTCTTTTATGCCATAACCACTTTACTCCAACTTTCCCTTATAAACATCACCTTTCAAGAATTTATTAATTTTTAAATGAGGCCGGGAGGCCAGAGGGTTTCTACAATAAAATGCACCCACTAGCAATCTTGTTTTAGCGTGAAATAGCGTAAGTGAGATGACGGCAAGCAACAGTTGCAATTTTTCATACATTTTACCTCCTTCATCTTAACTTTTTTTAGGATGAAATGACGCCATGTCACCTGTCACCTTCACAAAAATGGCCTCCAAGAGAGGGGCAAAAGTTTGGTTATACATATTTTATTACCACTTTCTCCTTCTTCTTGGAACAATGTGTTTTTTAGTTAGCAGACGTTCGTTCCTAGGGCATGATTGATGCTAACAAATTTCTCACCTTTTCTTATAAAACTATGCCTACTCCCAACTTGCCAGACTACCTGATGAAGAAACATGCTGTGTAATACTTGAATTGGGTAATAAATCAATAACCTTTTCCTCTCAAAACTCTTGTTCCCATGCATAATTCGTGTGAACACCAACCGCCTCCCTAAATTTACTTTTCCGACTAGAAAAAAATAACATTGCCAAGTAACAAGTTGCCATTGCTCTCCACCTACCAAATTGGTGGTGACGACATGGAAAAATGAGAGAAAAATGTATGTATAATGAGAAGGATGAATATGTATTAGTTTTGTGTACGCATGCATTACATTATCTTATGCAAAAGATAAATGTTACGGCACGTTTCTCATTTTTTGTCCTTGAGTTCCAAAAACTATGCTAATTTCTTAAAAAGATCTCTCAAGACACTCATCTTCCTCATTCCAAATTCCTTTCCCCTTGCATTTTTTTTACCTTTCCTCCTCGTTTTAATGGTAATTGATGTGTAGCTCCATTAAGAGCCGAATTAATGATCACCATCATCCATTATTCTAACCGTCTTTTTTATTTTAGAGAAAGCAAAGTTTTTGCTCAGTTTGCCCCCACGAGGAAAAAAAGTTTTTTATTTGGAGAGTAAAAAAGAACATTGAAATAATGTACTTTGTATTTGCAATGCAAGGTGAAAGGAAGGAAAAAGCAAAAATAAAAAGGCCTTATTACCCCTTTCAACCTTTTCCCCAACTCTGTGATATAAAGTCGCCAGGATGATCATTACGATGATGATACCTTTTTTATGTACATACTTAAATGTGGTAATTACTCAAAAGCTGTAGTAAAAAACAAGAAGATTTTTTTTGTTCAAAAGTTAAAAGAGCATTTGAAAAGCGAGAGAAGAAAAACGCATGAGCAATCATCATGTAAAAAAAAAAAAAAATAAAACAGGGAGGCAGGAAAAAGGAGAGTAACAAGTTGAGAGATGGTATCACACAAAATGTAAGTAAACAGGTTGAAATTGAGAGCCCAACTCTCTCTCAGCCTTTTTATACTTTAGGGACACAAAAAAAGTTTTCTTTTTTCTTAAAAAAATAGACGCAAGTGGGAGAAAGGGACACACACCAGTTTTATTTTAACAAATAGAAAGCAACACTAAAAAAAAAGAGGAGAACACAAACCAACTTAAAAAAAGAAAGTTTTTTTTTGTATTCTTTCTCTCGGCTTTCTTTTAACGAAGAGGAAGAAGGAAAAAAGTGGATAAAAATGGTAGTGAGTTTGAGATAAAGTGAGTGAGCCATTCATCTCATCATCATCATGATGATCATCATGATCATCGTGATCATGAGACGACGACGATGAACAAGCAAGAAAATAAAAAGGGAATTGGTTGGAGAAAGGGACAAGGAGAAAGCAGGGAAGGAGAAAAAGTATCAAACAAAGAAAAAAAGGTATTCAACAGGTATTCTGGGTAAATACTAGTCGGGATGGTAGACACAAAAGATAAAGCATATTTTTCATGTACGCCTGATATATTTATATGCATGTATGTATGTAAGTATATATGTTTGTTATATGAAACAAAGTTTTATACTGATTGTTCCGATAGTATTGGAGGAAAATGTGTGCGCGTGTATCCTCAGTCATCTGGAAGATTATTGATATGGATATTACACTATTTTGATGATGGTAATGACCTCCAACAAAAAATAGTAATAACCGTCATCTTTCGATTTACGCATTTTGTTTCAATGACAATCTCTCACACCTTATTTCCCCTTTCATCATCGCCCTTAGGTGAGATTTTTATAACTGAGAAAGAAAGAGATGATAAAGTGGTGTGCGCCACAGGTAAAAAAAAAGCTGGCTTTTTTATGAAACGTTTTACGGGTTGGCTTTCACTACCGTCTTTCTTTCTGGTTTACTAAACAAGTTTTTATATTGAGTTAGTGAACGTGTATGAACAAACAGGGTTTTATAACCAAACTCTGGCTTTTTTATGAAACGTTTTACGGGTTGGCTTTCACTACCGTCTTTCTTTCTGGTTTACTAAACAAGTTTTTATATTGAGTTAGTGAACGTGTATGAACAAACGCGGTTTTATAACCAAAATGTATGCATAAAATAAAACAATATTTTTTCTAAAAACCCATTTGTAGTATGGACGGTACAAAAAGGTAAAACGAGACTGTAAAAAATGTAGACGGCAATAAATATATATTTTGCCGACTAAGAAGGAAAATGCATCCCACAGGACATATTTCTCGACAAACAATTATCCCACGTATGTTTTATAAAAATAAGATGGCTATTAACTATAAAATACTGGGAAATAAAAAATAAAAATGGAAAGGGCTAATGGTATTAAATGGAGAATGAGTTTTAATGTGGCTACCTGATTTATTGGTGATTGCCGGATTATTGGATAGTTTGGAGGCATCAATAGTTGGTTTGGGGGGAGCGGCGAGAAGTGGCAAGTGAGGAGCTGGTGAGGCTCCTACACTGGCCACGGTAGCCGTGGTGGGAAGCATGAGAGCCGACATGGTGGCCAACATGGTGCCGCTGGGATGACGAAGGAGGGGGGACGTCAACAGACCAGCGGCGGGCCCGGACGGACAACAACAATTGGCTGGGAGATACACCTTGGCATGAAATGGGGGAGGACTACTGATTGCACAAGGGTACAACAATTCAGATTCCGTCGTGACTCCTATTTTTAAACCACCGTCTCAAAAAATGTCTCACTCAAATACACCGAAAGTGGAGAGCACCAGAGGGAACTATGGGTTAGGTTAGGTTACCTTTGAGAAGACAACAAAATCTCAGAAACTGACGTATGAAAAAAATATGTGCAAGAGCAAACCACAACTGAATCTTGTAAGTTTTTTTTTATTCCTTGGTTGAAACAAAGAAGATTAGATTCCGGAAATGATTTCTTGTGTGTGGCCACAACCTCCAAGCCAAAAGAGAAGCAATGCTCCACACCTGCCTGTCTCAACTGGAGCTCTGTGAGCGTAACAAGATTTCTCTTGAGATGCTTTAAGAATGTTATGGCGAGTTGCTTTTTTTTCTGGTACAAAAATCCTAAAAGCTCTCTCACACACAACAAGACATGTGTCACAACAAATACCATATATTTTTTTCAAAATCCAGTGAAAAAAATATAACGCGAGCACCTTTGTGTTTATTTTGGAGCAATGAGGAAGAAGGAAGCAAGAGAGAAGATGATGTTTTTGTAGGTTGTCAATAATTAATGAACTATCGGCTTCTTCCCTTCCTTCCCTACTTTATTATGGCAGTCTGGGTTTTTTTTAGCAAGAGTTTGATAGAGTTTGAGGAGAGAGAGCTTGTTTGCTCTATAATATAATATTATGTTTGTTGTAAGCAGACACGCTTCCCTGGAGATACACTCAAGGAAAAAACAACACCACACTTTTTACTCTGTTCATGAATAATACAAGTGGGAAGGAGTGATGAGGCCGTCAACAGTCAGACCACTAAAAAAGTATGTCTCATTCACGAGAGATAATAAAAAGAGCCTTTGCTTTCTCTTCCTTTTTACAACCAACTTTCACCTTTGTCGTATAAAAGGGATTTTACAATGAGTCAGTTTTGAAAAATGGGTTGGTGTTTTTTAATTTGTAAAAATGTTGATTGTCACTCGAGCTCACAATGTATTAGTTAGCAGATAATGAAAAGATGAGAGAGAAGAGTGAGATGAGGATGATAATGACAAAAAGGGTTTAATTGGGAATGAGCTGGAGTGGGAGTGTTGACACATGTAAAATATTTTGTGGATGGGAGTGACAGTGACAAAGTAGAAAATGACACTAGACAACTCCCGGCGTCTTTTTGCTCAGAGTGAGAATCCCACTCCACTAATACCATCTGACACCTCACAAAGAAATAGACGAGATGTGATGATGAGAAGAGAAGAGCTCAACAAAAGCTACCTCGGCTCTCTGGTTGCCGATCTTGATCGTGATGATGATGATGAATGCAGCACAGGTTGCAAGAGATTAATCCAACAGGTTCAATTTGTGTACTTGACTCAAATCCCTCTCTCACAATCTCACTTTCACTCGTGTCTAAATAAAAAAATGTTGATATTTATTCGTATTTTGATCAGGTTCTAATTGAAATTGCTCTCTAATTGCTCTCGTTTTTAGTGAAATAGAATATAGCGTGTAAAAAGTAGGAGAGATTTTCTATGGTTGCAATTTCTTTGTTTTTTGTGCAGTTCCCAAAAACCCCAATGTTTGTGGGAGACTCTTTATTTTTGTTTGCGTGTGTTTTCTCTCTCGTGCTCTCTTGTTGTCTCAGCCAAGTACACAGACCAAGTCTGGTCTCTCTCTCCCCTGCCTTCCAGTTTTAACCGTAGTGCCGGAGAGGAGAGAGCATAGCATATAACATGGGCAGAACAGCCAAATGGGCAAAAAAACAAATATTACGAGAGAGAGAGAGAGTCAAGGGAGAAAATGGAGCAACAGCAGGAGCCACTATATATGCTGGAGAGAGAATAAAGAGAGAGCGTAACAGAGTAAAAAAAGTAG
>JAHZNG010001830.1:0-13039 GCA_027744375.1 Orchesellides sinensis | reverse complement strand
AATCTCAAATTACTTTCATGACTGTCTTTTCCGTATAAAGCTACGTACAAAACCAGTGTTCTATTAGTGTCATGTATTGTAACAATTTTGGATTTCAATGGCAGCGGTTAGAAGTTTCCTTTCTATTATTTTTCTTGTTAAACAAACACTCTTTCAGTGTGGGAGTTCGTTTGTCAAATAAATAGAGCAAAAGCTTTTGTCAACTATGCAAACAACTATGTGTAAGCTAAGCTACCAGTGTTCTAGAAGCAGAACAGTTAACAAAAATAAATGACAATGTAATATGTTAGGATATATATGAACCACTATTAGAAACCAATGCTGCAGGTAGGTACTGTGAGTGGATTGAAACAAAGTATATTTGGATTAACAAAGAAACGTAATAAAATATTTAGAACGGAAAGTGCATGTCATCAATAATGATCTTCGGGCTGGTTGTTTGTAGCTCTGAACCCGTTTATTCATTCGATATATATATTTCTACATTGTTTCAGGTTAGTATGGGCCACAAAGGGTTACATGCATGAAAATCCAGCTAAACAATTGCTATTTAAGGAATAGAAGAGCTATCCTAGCTTACTTTCTTTATGTATTTTTCATAGATTTCATAGCATACTACTTAGTTTTTCTAGATAATACAGTACTTTTAAGAACCCTTTCCTTTTATTTTTCACAGCAACCGGACTTACCTAAACTACCGGTACCTGAGCTGGAGAAAACACTGCAGCGCTACCTTGAAGCAGTTCAGCCAATTTTGCAACCACAGCAGTTTGAACGAGTTCAAGAGTTGGCAAAGCAGTTGGCAGAAAATGAAGGTCCTGAATTGCAACATCATTTGGTTGAGCGACAGATGAAGATGAAAAACTGGGTAAATGCAACGAGCCAGTTTCTCTTCTTTTGTATACGTTTAAGAAGTCAGTTAAATTTTGATTTCTTATTAGATAGGACTTTTTCATTTTTACATTTTCTGTCCCTAAAAAATAATCCCTAAGTTTGAAATATTATTTCAGTATTTAAGAATAAAATGGAAGGCACATACATATCTGTTATCAAGAATCATGAAACATCGAAAAGCTTGACAGCTTTCATCGTACACAGACATCGTCTTCTGTAAATAGCAATTCCATGTTTACTGTCTAAAGTGAAGTAAAACATTATTTTTTTAAACGAGATGGAATGAACTTTATAAGTGTCGGTTTTCATTTGAGAGTCGAGTTTCCTCTTTCAAATCTGACACAAAGGCAAAGTGATACACAAAGTTTGCTAAAAGATTCACTTTCATCTCTGGAAACTACCCATACGTATAAATCATTCATGCTCTGTACAAAGGCACATTATCTACCTACTTACCTTCCAATAGTATAACTATGAACTAATGTAAATCGCTGTGCTGTTTCTACGTAGGCGTATGAGTGGTGGCTGAATGACATGTACATGAACAACCCGTTATGTTTGCCAATCAACTCAAATCCCGGCGGAGTTTGGCCACCCCAGCAATTTCAAAATGTTGATGACCAACTCCAATTCGCTTCAAAATTAACGTCGTTTCTACTGGACTTCAAAGATATTTTGGACAGGTGATTGAAGCGGATGCATTTATTCTGTAGAGTTTTATATTGTAAGTTTTAATTTAGCTAATTACTCATGGAACCTAAGTGGAGAATTTTTCATACTTTTCCCTCTGCTCACAACTTGCAGACACTTTACGGTTTTTAAAATACCAGGCGCTTCCTCTTATTACTCACAACCATGCTATTCAATGCTTACTCAAAGTCTTGCTCCTTTCTACTTCGCCCTTTCCTTCTCAATTATGCTAAAAACTTTTGTTGCCTGTAGCTAAGTTTATATATATTCCTACTATCCTACAGCTTACTCTTCTGTCACCCCTGTTTCAAGAACGAAAAAATTTCGAGAGCCTTTTTACCCATCGAATGGGGCGACAGGGGTGAAGTGATCTTAGCACAATTCTCAGAGGATTACCATATCTCATTTCCTGGCTTTATGTATTCTACACATTTTCTGCAATCGACAAAAACCCAAAAATAGAGCTACACTTTCATGTAGAGTGTAGAGACATTAGATTTTGTACATATCCATCATAGTTCCATATATGCTTATATCATTCCATAATCTAAACTCTAAACCCTGCTCATCGTTAAGCAGCGAGATGCTATGGGTATATATCTCTGGTGCTCCATTATGATACAAAATCTTTTCGTTTTTTGCCTTTTATATACAATTCTCACTGCCATTTCACTGAATTTGATCCTGTCTTACCAACTGATCCCTATTTGTCGTCTTACTTGCTCCTCGTTTAGTCACTTCAATGTTTTACATCTCATTGGCCATTTGTCCTTTATCTGTCTTACTTTCTTCTTCCCCACCTCATCTCCTTCCACAAAAATGTAATACTAGAGATGCTTTTGGGGGATCAAGTACGCATTTCGTCCATTTATTACATTTAGGTGCTTTGTTTGACCATTAGTTTTTCTGTCTCTATTCTAAGGAAGCTTCCTATAATTTGACATTAAAACTCTTTTAAATACTTTTAACTAGCTTTTCTGTTATAAAAACTGTCAAGTTTGTCTTAGCAGAGCATAAGAATATGTCAGTATCATTTAATTCCACGGATTATCTATTGGTTTCCTACAACGGAAATGAAACTACCTTATACCTTGTTCAATTAGTTAAAAGTACTTAAAAAAGTTCAAGGGACCAAGTAATAAAATTGTCTACAACCAAGTCATCAAGAAATTACTTGGCATGAGTAACCAAATTGCACGTAGCATTACTTTCTCTGTTAATAATAAAAAATGATGCTGCGTTCATAACTTAAATACCCTTTTAACACAAGCAATTTCGTTTCAGCATAAAGTTCACTCCTCATGAAAGGTCTCCTACAGTTAGTTAATCAAGATTTGACAGACAAGACACGTTGCTCATAAAATTGTAAAAAAGTACCTTTTGTCCCCAAAAAAACTCTTTCCTGTAAGGAAAGATTTTAAGTAATCAAATGTAAAAACGAAACCAATTATTGTAAAAAGTGTAATGGTTTGATTTTCGATACAAAATGTTTAGAAATTTTTAATTTTTATTACAGGCATATTGGAGTTATGAAAATTAGTTATATTTTATTTACATTAATTAGTTATGTTAAATTTACATTAATGTATATAAATTTGTGTGGAAGCATCTTGTCTTATGTACAATTTTTACTATAGAAAAAGCTGAGGCAAAATGGTATTTTCTTTAGTACTGTTGTAGAGAAAGCATACATAGAAAGCTCGCTTGCGGAAGAGTATGGTTTGTTCCTAAGCGCTCTCTGTGAAAATTTCAGGAACCCAACTCAACACAATGGTTCCTACTGCAAATGAAGTCTATGTACAATGGCAGATGGACTTAATGCCTTTCTTTGCTTTCACTTTTAGGAGGCTGATCTTTGTCAAACCATAAAATATGCAATTAATAACATTTGAAATTGTTAAATGTGTTTTGTAGGAACGAATTACCGGTCGAAGTTGTAGCATCACGTGAGCCAGGTCAACCACTATGCATGGCACAGCACTACCGACTTATGACATCTTACAGGGTTCCATGCCTTCCCAGAGATTTTCGAAGAGACACGTCAACAGCAAATCCAGATCACATTGTGGTTGCTTATCGAAAACACGTAAGTCAATTAAATTGTAATAAAGCAGCTAAAATACCGTTATTTTTTTAAATAATTAAAATATTTTCAATTTTCAGTTTTTCACATGCCCAATCAAAACTCCAGACCGAAGACTAACAACTCAGGAGATCTTCAACCAATTCAAGACTATTGTTCAGTCCGAAAACACAAATAGTGAGGTTCCAATTGGAGTTTTGACAAGCCAAAGGCGTCCTGTGTGGGCTGATGAAAGAATTAAGCTTCTGGCAGGTAATTTTAGAGTTATTAATTGAAAGGCAAAGATAATTAGTAGACAACAGATATACATATAATTGATATTGTCTTTTAATGTTGAGTTTTTAACATTGCTATTTACAGAGGACATCAACAAGCAGTCTATGGATGAGATTGAGACTTGCCATTTTATTATCTGCTTAGACGATCCTTTACCAGCTCAATATTTTAACAGTCCAATGAACAAAAAGCGAAGAGTTACTGGAGGGCACTGGGTAAATGATCGCGATGAAACAAATATGCTTCATCAAATGCTGCACGGAGGAGGAAGTGTTTTCAATACAGGGAATCGTTGGTTTGATAAAACGCTACAGGTATTGTTCCTTTTGATATGTATTGCATGCGTCATTTAATTTCGTTTACATTTTATAAAAATAGATTTTTAAATTTCATTTTTGGCTGCCTTGCAATTTTCTAGTTTCTTCCTCTAAAAATTTGAATTTTTTCTGTAAATTGGATCTAAATATCCTTTAGATAGACCGGTGACTGTCTTTATAGTTGATTAAAAACTGTATGTTTGTAAACTCAAATAGTTTGTCATCTCGTCCGATGGTGCAGTTGGGCTTTGTTATGAACATTCCCAAGCCGAAGGAATTGCAGTTCTCAACTTGATTGACGAGTTTCTTGGTAAATTGAAGCAAGAGTCCGCTGGAACCAAGGACAATGGAGACATTCCGTCTGGAGATGGAACAACAGCCTCAAACGATGCAAACAGTGGTACAGAAGGAGACAAAGGGCCAGAACCAATTCCACAACCCATAAAACTTGAATGGATCATTTCAACAGAATCCAGGAACGCTGTAAGAGAGGCTTGTGTAGAAATCGATCGGTATGTACCTATGCTTTTGTATAATATTATGCATATATCTTACCACACGTTCAGAAAAGTCAGCTATAATAATAGTTCTGTAGTGTTCCTCTAGGATGTCTTTTTACGCGTTGAATACAAAGTTGCTCATCCTCTTTCGACTTTTGTTTGATTGCAGCCTGATTGAAGATTTGGATTTGATGGTGTATCGATATGAGAGCTATGGAAAGGAGTTTATCAAAAAATGCAAAATAAGCCCAGATGTCTACCTCCAATTGGCTCTTCAACTGACTTATTACAGGTACATAATCCTGATTTGATTGGTTCAGTTGTTTAACAGTTCAACTACTTAGACGGATGCAACCTCACATTTTCGTGAACGTGCCGTCCTTGATGCATTCGTAACATGCTTCGTTTCAAGAGTAAAAGCGCGTTTTATTATAAAACGACCTTTCTTCATAAGCGGAGTATACTTGAAGTTTAAAAATAGAACAACGGAATTCCAAAAACATTTTTTGATTTTGAAATTCTTGAACATAATTTAGCTTGCACGGGAAAATGGTAGCAACTTATGAGAGCGCATCCACTCGAAGATACAAACACGGTCGAGTGGACTGTATCCGTTCAACAACAATGGAGGCTTTAGAATGGGCTCGGTCAATGGCTCAGGATTCGGGTGAAAGTCAAACTGAAAAGCAAAGAAAGTTTCATTTGGCTGTGGAGAAACAGACAACAATCATGATAGAGAACATCCTTGGAGAAGGGATTGATATTCATCTATTGGGCTTAAAACAACAAGCCTTGGAGTCAGGAATAGACGTTCCAGCGCTTTTTCAAGATGAAACTTTCAGAATTGCCAATCATTTTGCTCTCTCCACAAGTCAGGTATCAAAGAAAAAAACAGACATGTAATATTAATTTATTTCAATGGAACACGTACCTAAAATGCTCATTTATAGTCTGAACAAAGCAAAGCATGTTGTGGCTAAAGATATAGGCAAGATGAGGTGGGATTTAGGAATGAATCCACACAATAACCAACTCCAGCTAATTTAACCAAATGGGTGTTATAGGAAACTTTAAACTTCCAAATATATTTTATTTAAAGCAGTCGAGTTTCATATTTCAAAACATGAACCACGGTTAATGCAACGTGACTGTTTTAATTTTCATTTCATGGTTTCTACTCTAATTCTACAAGGTAAAGCAATATATGTAGAGTACATGTGCATTGTTTTCTATTTAACAGTTACCAACAAAAGAAGATCAGTTTATGGGCTATGGTGCAGTTGTCCCTAACGGATATGGCGCTGCTTATACCCCACGGTCAGAATCCATCCTTTTCTGTTTGGCCGCTTTTTGCACATCTGCGGAAACATCAACAGTTAAATTTAGCCAAAGTTTGCAGCGGAGTTTAGATCTTATGAAACAATTATTGGAATGATTACCTTACGATCAATTCTGGTATCGAGAAAGAAACATTACCATTCGCAGTAGTCTTTCGATCATATAAGCTGTGGTAGTTCAATTTGCAATGGGTGCATGCAAGTTTTATCATGCGGTTTTAATTAATTTCCGCTATTAGATGCAAACAAAGTGTGTACGTTGAGTAGAATGAGGTCGAATGTAGTAGATCTGCATTGCTAATTGTAAGTAATTTACGAAAAACATTGAATTAGGTATATACATGGTGCTTGATAATATACGGATGCAATTGGAGGTGCAAAATTTTGTTTTTAATTGTAGCTATTTATTTATAGACATTCAAATCTTTTCAGTTTGAACGAGCTGCTGCGTAGCAGTACATGTCAGCAATCACGAAATCAACATATCAAAGATACATATCAGAAGAATATATAAATGTCCACTAAAAGTAGTCTTGACACGCAATACAAGTAGGGAAACGTTAATTATATACATGCACACATATCTTTATCAAGCGACTTTAATTACACAGTTAAAACACAATCGTCGATATTCAGATTTAGGGTATTTAGAAGTCATTTGGCGAGTGCATTAATGATTTCCATAGTCTTGACTTTTCCAATCGATTGCGCAAGTAATTGGAAGGAGCTAAGCTACGTAAATCTTAACTGGAGCCCTGGAATGCGCGGCTTAAAATTTCTATTAGTTTCATAGCGAACAAAATAGTTACATCACACGCAATAAACTATCCAATCCAATCCAATTGTGCTTAATACCCATATCATATTAATTCTAATATCACTGTAAACATTTGGGTTTGTACTCCATCTGTGTTGATTACGTAAATGTAGAAAACAAGTGCAATGTAAAGGCAAACATACACTAAAGAACCATTTTGTAGGTACAAGAAGCCATTAAAGTTAACAAAGGAAATAACGCGCTCATTTACTCCTACAAGATTTAAATACATGTGTACTTTTATGCCTATTATTGTGTTGATCATGTTGAAAAAGTGTTTTGGTAAAAAATAATATTTGTTTCCAGTAAATTGTTAGATTTCAAAAGTAGGTTCGAAAATCGGGGGAAAATAGTGAAGGTCCAATAATGGAAAGGTGAGTATATTTTTCGAACAAAACATTTTAAAATGAAAAATGTTTGTTTATTGTATTATGTTGAAGTGTATTGAATATTAATTTATCTTTGCTGTTTTAAATTTTGTTTATATAGGAACAGGAAGACCCTAAGAAAAGAGATACCAGTGGCAGTGCGGGACCTGTTGGTCACTGCATGGGAAAATCGGGAGAATGGTCCAGTTTCATATGGACAGCTGTCAAAACGGTTCTCTCTTCCTCGGCCAACCGTACGGAACATCATCCAGCGGTATAAGCGGACGGGGAAAATTGAAAACGCCAGCGGGAGGGGAAAAAAGAAGGTCTTCACTGAACGGGAGGCCAGGATCCTAGCGAAGAAAGTGAAGAATGACCCCTTCCTGAGTGCTCCAAAACTGGCTAAAATTATGGAGGAAGAGACTGGAAAGGTAGTCACCCCCAAAACCATCAGGATTTATCTCCGAAGGGAGGGATTTAGAGCACGAGCCCCCAGAGCAAAGCCACTCCTGAGCAAAGCAAACCAGCTGAAGAGGTTAAACTTTGCTCGTCAGAACATTAACCGTCCTCCAAAGTACTGGAAACGTGTACTCTGGAGCGACGAAACAAAAATCAACCTTTGGCGATCGGATGGGGTGCAGCACGTGTTCAGAAAACAAGGAGAGGCCCTCAAACCGAAGAACGTTCTGCACAGGGCATACTTTGCCCAGAAGAAGATTCCCGTGATGGAATGGCCGCCGCAGTCACCGGATTTGAATCCCATAGAGCACCTGTGGGATCATTTAAAACGACGACTGCGAGAGCGGCGATGCTCCAATAAAAATGACCTCCGGGTCCAGGTCATGGAAGAGTGGGCAGCGATAAGCCCCGAGGTGACCCAAAAACTTGTCCAATCTATGCCACGACGATTAGAAGCGGTCATCCAGGCTAACGGAGGACACACTACTTACTGACTTCTTAAAAATCAATATCCAGTCAACAGTTGCAAATTAAATTTTAAAAGTGGACCTTCACTAATTTCCTGTGATTTAATTGAATAATTTTTAAATGAATTTTTAAAAACTTCACGTATTATATTTTCTTGAAATGGAATGGAAGCAAATGTATATTAAAGGTAGCGCTATCACATACAAAATTAATTTGGTAATAATCGCGCTTAAATCATAATTAAATATCCTTCGTTAACTTTAATGGCTGCTTATACCTACAAAATGGTTCCTTAGTGTACGTAGGTAAGTGAAATTAATAATAGAAAATTAAGGAACTTGAGATAAAAAGAAGGTAAAAGTCACCCGGGTTAGTGATTGAAAAAGAAGCTTATGTATTAAAAACGAAACGCAACATTCAGATCTCATCTTTTTAATCACAATATAACACAGTAGTTTGGAAGTAGTGGAATAATGAATGTAAGTTATAAACTTCACACGAAGAATATTGATACAAGATACTAGATATTGTATGATTAAAGATTTAAATATTAAATGCATATTTACTTTATTAATTAACAAACTTTTAGGTGCCATTTGTGATTCAATTTATGTAGTACCTGCAGTAGTCGAAAATCCGAAATTACTAGTCATCACAGCCTGAATAAAGTGTCACAAATCAAATATGCACGGTAAACAATATTGTTGTAATAGATTAGAATGTTTAAGCCTGAAGTGATGAAAAACCTGGATCGTTTTTAGTATTCAAACTATTAAATTTCCGAGAGTATCCTATTGAAATGAAAAGTATGTATCGGTAGCGCTGATATTTATTGGGCATAACCATATATTATATCAGAGTAGGCAAACGTCTAATTATATTGAGAGATGTACATATTATATATATTGTGCTGAGCACGAACAGAGAATTATGTGAATAAAGTTTACTCGATAATTTCCTTTTTTGTGTAGGTGTGAAAAATTTCATTGTATTTTCGCATTTCTTCCCATATTATTATTGTATTATTATATTTCATTCATAAGCAACTTTGTTCATAACAAGCATTAAGGGGCTAAGAAACAAAGAATTCGACTTTGCCCTTAAAGACTTTTTCACGATCTTTTCATGAGCAATAAAATGCACGTAGTAATGGGACATCATATAGGATTCCCATTGAATACAATTTACAACACAACATTTTGCTATTAGCATAGGAAAATTAGCCTGCTTAAAATACTATATGCATATTATTTGGGGGACTGAAGAACGAGAGACTTACGAAGCGTGGAAAACGTTAGTAAAAAATAAAAGGGAAAGCCTGTGAAATCCAGTTGTATCCTATTGAACAGCATTCAAAACATGATGTGCAGCTCACTTTGTGGATCATTTGCTCTCTTGCTTTCACTTACTGATCACACTTTCCGGTTTACCTCTTGTCTGGGGCAGCATGCTTGTTGCTGCAACTTGGTGTAGTGTGCCGCAGTAAAGTCATTAAATGTAATGGAATAAGTATACCGTTTCTTGACAGTTATTTCCATTGATAATGTGTCAATTCAAAACGAGAAGGCGTAGTTTCCACAATTTCAGATTTATATATAAGTGATGTAGTGACAAGTAAACTTTAACAAAAACTTTGTTTTGAATAAAAATTCAATAAATCCGTAACAGGCAAAGCATTCTCAGAAAATCAGAATATATTAGTGTCGAAATACAATTCAAGTATAAAATATATTTCAATTTATGTGTAATACTTCTCGCAGACATTTGGAGAAAACTCAGAAAGCAGATATGTTAATAGGTTCAATTTTGTAGTCTTATAAAGTTTGGTTTTAGTTGACACAAAGCGGGTAGTGCTGAGCTTCCTATAGAACAATTCAAGGATAAGAAATTAGACTAAACTAAAAAGGATACATATAGCTATAATCCTTTTTTAAATGTAAAAATTTAGGCTTGTTGTAAACCACGAGCTTGTTGGCTGTGTGTAGTGGGATTATCAGAACGAGCCATAATTACAGCCACCAAAGAAAACTTATTGCAATACTTATTGTGACCTGTTTAGACTACCAAACATTTTTACTCGTTAAAATGAAATTTAATAATGTAAGTACGATTGTCTACAGACTAGTTTGCATTTTGACTGTGATATCATGTGATTTTGCAACAACTGCTGTGAGTAGTCGGGAATTAAATATTGTCCATGGAGTAGAAGAAATAACGACAAAAAGATTTATCCCTGAAGAAGGAAATGTCCAGCAGCCCATTATGATTCACCAACTTGTTGCTGAAAGGACGCCAACTTCAAAGCGATCGGAAAGAACAAACGAGGGAATTAGATATTTAGAAATGGGGAGGCAATTGAATAAGCGTAAAGGTCAAAACTTGCACGATAAAACTGTTGCGGATTTCAGGCATGACCTCAGCACAATGGATCTCAAAGCAAATTCTGTTAATGGGACCCTGATAAATGCATCGCATACGTCATACATTCCATTGCAGCAGTTTTGGAGTGAGGAAGGAAGTAAGCTTCCGATGAATCGCATATACAATGCTGCAGGTAACAGAACGGACTCATATGGTCTTGACTGGCTTAGACTAAAGAGACAAAAGAGCATTAAACACGAGAACAGCTTGAAACGCAGATTGCCAAGTAATCTAATCAAAACTCCAAACCACTTCATCAGCAGCCGGAAGTCTGATAGTTATATGAAGGAAGCAGCGTACACTGCTACAACAAGCTTTCTAAAAATAATAAAGCTTCCTGAAACCAGGCGGCATATTTCTACGTTGTCCGAAAGACAGAAGACTTTATTACCAAAGGAGAAGCACAAAAATAGACATAAAAATAACGAGCAGAACCAGATTGGGAATTTGATCATAGTGAACCGGAAACGACTTATTCGTAGAACAGGTAGAAATGAGCTTGGTACAGAATCCAATTTTCACCGAAGAAAGCAAGGCATTTCTAAGCAATTTACTCATTTACCACGTGACAGAAATAAACGTGAGAGTATAGGTGACTACCATGATACAACGTCTGCATTTGCATTAATAGAAGATCTGAATGCTGGAGCTGAAATAGAGAAGGGACATTACTCTAATAAATCACGTTTTCAAGAAACGCACGATAATGAAGAACTAACAAAATCATCCAAATTTAACCTAACGCTGAGGCCGTCATTAATATCAAAATCCTGCATGGATCCTTTAATAGAAGCAGACAAATTGACATCTGGTTCCTACAGTGAAGTACTACCAACAAGCTCCTCCATTACACATGTTCAGGTATCAAATGCCAAGTGTCATAGCATGAAAGAAGATGAAAAGAAAATGGAGTATCCAGAGAATGGAAGTTATATTGAAGCTGGTAATAATAGTATCTTCCAACTTTACAGCACTCCAATTGACAACCATACTACAATCTCTAATTTGAGTGTATCAGTACTGTTGAAAAGTAGAACAACAATCTGGCCTCTAACTGAGGTGTCAGAAAAACTCGGCCGCTTCAAGTTGAAGTACCCAGTACATCTCTGGTCAGCATTTGGCCTTTACGATGATTCCTACCTGGAAAATATTAATTTACATTGGCTTGAATTCGATCCTCCAAGTCCAACAGTTCATAAAATATTAGCTCTATTATATGGAGCATTTTTGGTTATTGGCTGCGGAGGAAACTTGCTGGTGATTTTTATGTTTATCAGGTAAGTCAAATGCATGAATCGCTCCGGCGTAATATTTTATTACTTGTGATAGAATAGTTGCCGTTAACATGACATTTGGAAAGTTCATGCTAAGAAAACTTGCAGCCTGCAAGTTGTAGAGACGGATTTTTGTTTGCTACAAACTTTTCGTTTTATACAAGGCTGTCACTGTCAAATCATAGAACAAATTGGAAAAAGTCTGAAACATGCGTACTTTTAGTCTGTGGGTTCGCTAGAAAAGTTGTCTTCAATCAAATTTTGATTTTGCCTTTTACAATAGTTATTCCTAGTATTCATCATTGCATAATACATAGACAGGAATGAATTCGAATGTATCAACTGAAGAACCCAATTATGCAATTTTTTGTTCTGACTGGTTTCACGTTTCACTTTGCAGAAATACAAAACTGACAAAATACTCTCGTCCTGTATTATGGCATTGGACTGGTATCGTATATTTAATTTCTGCATGCATAAGATGCTTTAATCTATACTTATCTTTTCATTGTAGACATTTTAGCGTACTAAACGTCTTGTGCATTAATTTAGGATCGCTTCACGTGTAAATTTTTATAATATGAACACAAACCTATCTAAACTTGGCCAATTACATCGAATAATAGTTAATTAAAAACAAGCGATGAAGCCGAAATGGTATATCATATAAGCACCAGCTGAATAGTAATGAAACAGTCTTTTATTAAAATGCATGCAATCGAATAAAGCTCCAAAAACTCCTTGATGCGTATCACCTTTCAATACAATTCATAATTTATCTCAAACAAAGCTTCAAATTCCTTGTCCTGCATAATTTAATGCCTCGTTATATGTACTTAGCTATCCTTAAAATAAGAAATTTGAAATACGTTTTAATTAGCAAAAAACTGAAGAGAAGTACCAAGTTTTAACCTAAGCCAGCATGCAAATATTTAGAGGCAATTAAAATTCCAAAGAGGTTTCCCTCCGCAGTATTACAACAGAATTGATATTCAGTGTGCAAATTTTCTGAATTTGTATTATCCAAGTTTGTATGTTGCTTTCTTCGGCTTCTGAATATCGATTATTACTCCCCGAACATCTTCAACGAACTTCAAGTGTGAAGTATCCAGCCCTCACGTAAAGTGGAATACAA